>OV049926.1:89322354-89338451 GCA_920104205.1 Eupeodes latifasciatus | reverse complement strand
GGTAGTTGTAATATAGGTAAGTCAACTTTCCTATATATCTTGCACCATATTATCAGGACTACAACTGCAAACATTAGAAGGATCGTCATATCCGTGAAGGTGTAAGTATTCAGCTTATTCGTTAAACCGTTCAGGATTTTTATGTTGCCCATGCTCATATTGTGGAGGTATTCGACGTCGATCTTGTGTTCAACTGTGGTGGTATTAGTTAAGACTGGTGGTAGAGCTTGAAGCGAGGTGGTTGTCAGGCTGGTAAATGTCCTGTTATTGAGTTGAATTGATTCGTTGTAAAGTTGAATCAAATATGTGCCAGAAAGTCCTTTTGGGATGCCTTTGCTGATTAATTCTCCCTTGAAGTTCGTCACGAATATGGTGTCTTCTTTGATTAATTCTATTATTACAGCCGGGTTGGAGCGCATTATACAACTAGCATGACCCCCTTTCAGTAATCGAACGATGCAACCGTCTTCATCTAGTTTTTCCAAGGAGGTTTCGTCACAAACTGTGACATTGCCGATATTGAGGCAGTTAGATGTTATTCCGTAGGTTTCCTCATGGTTCGCAAAAATTTTAGTGAAAGGTAAATCTACTTGTTTTTCTTCAATTATTGATGCTCTAGTCAGAAGAAGGTTATATTCAGTCTCACACGTTTGCGTATGGTAGCGTCTCAACTTCGCTGATGACCCTGTTGATTTCTTCTTGGTCCAGGAGATTGGTATTGACGATCCCATTTCTCGCCATTTGGCAGGCACGAACGATTTCGTTGACCTCTTCTTTGATAATCATGAGTTCATCTATTATGCTTTGTTCATGCATGGCTCTGTTGGATGAAGCTATTTGATTGGCAGTGTTGTTGATGACCCAGTTAATCTTTTGTGTGATGTCTTCCGTTATTTTTAAGACCCTCTCGTTTATCTTGTACTGTTGATTGTTGTTGCTGATGATATCGTCTTCATTTTTCAATACCTTGTCCCAATCAGCTGCGTCGGGGTTACCTGCCAGCCACTTCCATGCGGATCCGATCCAGTTGATTGATCTTTCCCTTCTATGAGTTTTCCCTTTCAGCGAATCAAGACGTTCGTGGAGTTGAGTAAGGTGATGACGTGCAATAGTTTTCTTTTCGAGCTGAGTGATTTCGACCTCAATGACCCCCGTCATTTTGTCCAAAAGTGCTTCAAATTTATCCAGGCGGATGACGTGTACTAATTTGAAATGTCCATCGATGATCCAGCCTCGCCCTTCTTTGATGGTGACCATTGGAGACTTGTATTCAAATATGCTGAACCCTTGCACGGCGGTAATAAGGATAAGACTATATGATAAGTAAAATTATGAATAAAAGAATTAAGTATAATAATAGTTATTTTGCAATTTTAAATACTTTTATGATTTACTACATTCAGTAGATATTGATTAGACAAATTTAAGACTAAAATTAATTATTAATACAAATATTTCAACATTAGGATATTTTTTTTATATTTTTCTAATATTTTAATTTTCATTTTATGTCATTTCGAAGTATTACAACGGATTGGACATTTCAGTTATGATTGAATTTATAATAAAGTTACATATAATTGAATAATTTTTTGTACAATTTAAGCATGATTATATTAAAAGGTTTTTAGCATTTTATTATTTTTATGTTACATCACTCCGTAGTATTAAAATCAACTGAGTAATTTAGTAATGATATAAATTAAAAATTAAATTAAGTTACGTATACAATGGAATAATTCTTTAGTAAAAAACTAATATTAAGTAACATATAATTGAATTATTTTCACAATTTAATTATTTTATTTTACGTCATTCCACAGTAAAACTTATTAAATTGAATTAAGTAATTCAGTTATAATAATCTTGATATTGTAAATAGGTGCTGTTGCTTGTGCTTTGGTGCATTCTGGGCTTTTGGAAGGATTAAGTGCAATTCAAAAAGGTGCATGATACATTATAAGAAGTGGGATGCTTGGTACCACTTCCTTTTTTTTTTTTTTTTTTTTTTTATAAATTAAACCAGGTAGGTAATTTTTTTTAAATATTTTTTTTTATAATTATGCTCTCCGATGGGGAGTTGAACCCCAGCCTCCTGCATATCAGGCAGGTGTACTGACCACTATACTATCGAGGAGCCATTACGTATTACCTTGGTTTAAGTTTTTAATATGGGTCTTATGAATTTTTCTGCCCGTATTGGTTGTTACTGTTACACGGTTGTCTTTTGCCACTATATCTTTTCGGAATAAAGGCTTATTTTTTGCTTTAATTCCTTTTGATGCCGTGTATATAACATCTCCTTTTTTATATTTTTTAGGAGAACTTCTATTCTTGTTTCGATAATGATTTGTTTGTTTTTGCTTTCTCTTGATCTCAGCTTTTAGGTCATGGTTTATCTTTTTCCTAAAGTCTGTAAGATTTTGGTAATTAATTCTTGGAGATCTGTCGAAGAACACGTCTGTTGGTTTCAGTTTGGTAACTAAATGGATACTATTGTTATACCTATCAACGGCAATGTTTAGTAGTTCCTTTAAGCGCAAATCTTTATATTCGGCTTTGAGACATCGATAAATGTCAATTATCGTTGAATGGAACCTTTCTACCTGTCCATTTACTTCTGATAGATTTACGGGGGTTCGGTATAGTTTTACACCTAGTAATTCGATAAAATTTGCGATAATGGGGCTAACGAAACTACATTCATTGTCGGTAACAAGTATTTTAGAGACTGTGAAATAGTGAAGGACTTTAATAATTTTGTCTCTAAGGTGCAGAACTGATCTATTCTTTATATGGAAAAGTTTCCCGAATTTAGAGAATTTATCTATACAACTTATGAACTTCTCATTCTGTACCTCAAGTATGTCAAGATGAAGAATCTCGCAGGGGTAACTCGGGGTTGGTGTAGGTTGGAATTTAGGACGGTTTGGATGCCTATCATACTTATTCGTGTTGCATATTTCGCACGCCCTCACGTATTTTGTTATGAGGCTATTCATGCCAGGAAAATAGTAATTTTCTAGTAATTGCTCCTTGTTTTCCCTGGCATTCCTGTGTGCTCTTCTATGTTCTTTCATAATCAGCTCGCATTTGCGGTTCTCGTTCTTCACGTCTTCGACCACTCTTTGCGTGATCCTGATTTTGTATTTCGAAAAATGTTCGATAAAGACCTCTTGCAGGATCCCTAAATAGCATTCTGGCATTTTAATACCATTTACTACATTGGGGTTTAGCTTGGACCTCAGCAACTGGGTCAATGGTCCTTTATCGTGTCCATAAATAACAACGTAGTGCCGGCAATAGCCAGGATGTGGTTCTTCGAAACACTCTAAGCCCTTATCTGCTCTAAAGATAATCTGATTACGAAAGACATTGATCGGCGCGAGCACGTGGGGTATGAGGTCGGATGCATCTTGTTGGGCACTATGAGCAGTTTCCGTTGTAGACTCACTTTGATCACTATCAGCAGTTTCTGTTGTAGATCCGCTCTCAGAGAACGCGGTTTCAGTCTCTGAACCTGCATTGACCAAACGAGACGTAGATGGCTCATATACTGTGTTTCCATTTGACCTAGATTCATTAACTGAGTCTTGCAAATGGTTCTTAGCCTTGAAAGAGCATCAGCCACATAGTTTGATTTACCGGGTTTGTAAACCAACTCGTAGTTGTACTCTTCGATTCTGGCTTTCCACCTCTTTAACTTGGCATTGTAATTCCTATTACCCAATGCAAATGTAAGAGGTTGATGGTCCGTTAGAATGCGTATCTTTTTGGCCCCATAAAGGTAGGGCCGAAGATTATCTAGGGCCCAGACGATGGCCAACATTTCCTTTTCGTTGGTGGCAAAATTCTCTTCGCTTTTGTTCAATGACCTTGAAATGAATGCAATTGGTCGGTCTCTTCCGTCGTCATTCTGTGATAGAACGGCCCCAATCGCATAATTAGACGCATCAGTTGTTAGGGTGAAAGGTTTTTTAAAATCGGGAAAGGCTAGAACCTCAGAAGATGTTAACAGAATTTTCAAATCATTAAAAGCTTTAAGCTCAACTTCACCTAATTCGATTGGAACATTCTTAGATTGGTTGGCCCTTATTTGCGCATTCTCTCCCCTTGTGAGGTTTGTCAATGGTTTGGCAACCTTCGCATAGTCGCGAATAAATTTCCTATAGTAGGAAGTAAGGCCAAGGAATGATTTGAGTTCCTTCAAGTTTTGGGGTGGTTCCATGTTCTGAATTGCCGTAACTTTTTTGAGTCGGGTCGGATACCCTCAGCTGAGACAACATACCCTAGGAATTCTACTTGTTGTTGCATAAAATAGGTCTTCTCGAGATTGACCCTCAGACCCGCCTCACCGAATCGGGCCAACACCGCATCTAAGTTCTTAAGATGATCGTCTAGTCCCTTGCCAAAAACTATTATATCCAGTGGCGTAGCGTGGGTTTTTGCCGCCCGGGGCAGATTAAATTTTGCCGCCCCAAATTTTTTTTGTCAAAGTTGGTGAACACTACCATTTCTTCCATAATGAACTATACTTACAGAGTATCCATTTATTTGTAGGTGATGTATATTGATTATAACCATATTGAAAGTAACCACATTTTAAGGAACCTAACATTCAAATTTGGTTAATGTTTTAAATTGCATACTCACTATAAAATAAAGCTCAAAAAATAAATTAAGATTAAGAAATTATATTTAATTTTTTAAATCACTTCATTTTGGTTATTACTAGTACATATAAAGCAAAAATTTAATTTTTGTATTCATTTTAATAAGGAAAGTTTCGTATATTTTTATTTTTAATGAACATTTGTTTCGATTTTTAAATTAAGCAAATTTGATTTTTTTAATTACATTGTGGCAAGCAACTCAACTGACATTGACTTATGTACGTTACCCATATTTAATAATTTATAAAACGTAGAAAATGTTTAAATTATTTGTCTTCTTTGTTTTTTACACACAAATTCTTTTATTATTCTTTCGGTGTCAATCGCATCAGTTTTTTGCATTTCTATGGCTAGAATTCCTAGGTAACTTAACCTTAGAGTACTCATTGCTGACCTGAAATAGTTTTTTATTAGTTTTAGTTTTGAAAAACTCCTCTCACATCCGGCATTGCTTATTGCTATTGTTAAAAAAATACGCAGCATAATGGTAATATTTGGCAAACTTGTTTCTAACTTCGACTGTACTATGAAATTTAATATTTCAAGCCGGTTTGAAAGAATCAAGATCGTTAAGTCTTTCCAAGGAAAATGCAAAGGCTCTTAATCCACCACGTTCTATTTTGAAATCATCGGGAGATACATATACATCATGCTCATTGAATGCAAGTTCCGATTCGTAATCAAAATTTTCAGCCAGTAGCTTGGAAGCTGAAAGAAAGTCGAATTTTTTGGCCAAACTTTGCAATTGGTTAAATCTCTCCTTGATTTCGACGATGATTTTATCTAAGGAAGAAAACAATTTTCTTCTCAACTCTTCGTCATGAGACAGACCAACATCTGTGCTTCCATCACCAAAGATGTACTTCCTTTTTTTCCTTCTGGGAGGATCCAAGGAAATGCCTAAGCTCTTACACAAATTCCTTGCGTAAACAAGAGCATCATTGACTAATTTTTCTCTTGTGTCTTCAAGAAAAGTCAGTAGAGCGCTGATTTTAGCTGCACACTGATAAAGGTCAAGACCTTCGGTTTGTAAGTAAATTTGACAATCATTTATTTCATGAAGAACAGGTTTCCAAAAGCCCAAAAAGCAGAGAAAAGAAAAGGATTGCATTGCTATAAGCAAAGTTCCTGTATCTGTTCTCGTATTTAAGCTTTCGCCTGTCTCAGTAAGCTTTTCTATAGAATTTAAAATATCCTCATAGTAAGAGTATGTGGTCTCCACAGAATCCGCTCTTGCACTCCATCTTGTTTCTTGAATCCTTTTCAACGATTTACCAGTAGTCGCAATCAGGACGTCCCAACGATGAGTTGACATTGCAAAAAACACATAGCATCGTTCCCATGTTCCGAAAAAAGTAACTGAGTCGGACTCAGTTGCAGCAGCGTGCAGGCAAACAAGATTCAAAGAGTGATTTGAGCATGGAACGAACTGGGCTTTCGGGTTTATGTCTTGAATTCTTTTTTGGACTCCTGTGTTTTTTCCGGCCATAACAGCGGCATTGTCGTAAGCTTGACCCCTGCAATCAATTATATCGAGACTTTGAGATGAGATGTACTAGCTCTAAGAAGTTGCCTCTGTTAGAGCTTGTAGGGTCTTCTCTATGGCCACGAAAAGCTAAAGTTTGTTTTGGTAGGAATTAAATGATGTCAACAATTCTAATAAGAATTTCTTGCCATTTTTTTGATTTATTAGCCAAGAGTTTTTCCTCAGTTTGATCAATGGTTTGATCTTTCTGAAGTCTTACTTCCAATTCTTTCCATTTGCAAACATTTATGTTATGTTTCGGACCTGACTCATGGTTCTGTACTTTGGGATTAAGTTTTTTCCAGTTATTGAATCTATTGGTTGAACAGAACATTGATTGTCCCTCTCTGGTCTTATCTTCAAATAAGCAGCAACAATAACAAAATAATGACATTTTAGAAGGAGAATAAGCTAACCAGCTCCTTAATACTTTTTCGCCATTTGTTAGTGTGCGGTAAAACCAATCTTTCGTTAACCGCCTAGATGTACCTGAAACTGTAGATACAGCAGCAAAGTTACTTTGAAGATGCTGCACAACTTCTGGTCCTCGTTGAACAAGAAGAGTTCTAATTCTTGGTGCAATACGGTCTGATCATCTTCCAATGTCATCTAAATCCTTGTAGTGAGTTAAATTCTCTTTCAATGCTTTAGAAGTATAGCTATGATCTGATTCGGAGTTAGATTCTGTGCTATACAAAGTGATGTTTGCAAGGGTAGATTCGTGTTTAGTGCCAAAACAGATTTCTGAAAATTGCTCAGGATGAGTAATTTTTAGAGAATCAGGATTTGGTGTTTCCAGGTTAGCAGAAGAAGAAATGTTTGGGGTTTGAGACTGGATATGTTCAGAATTAGATGTATTTATTTGTTCAGGAGACGAAATATTTATAACTTCAGTAGAAGGGCTTGAAGTGGACGGTTGTGGAATACTAATAGCGGGTAACAAGGTATTGATTTTGGAGCTCAGTTCTGGGTCTGCTGTTGGAGTTTCTGGTTCGGCAACAGCATGAATATTAGTAGCTGACGTAGAGGCTGCAGTTTTGGAAATTGGAGGCTGAATGTATTTAAAGATGGCCCCCCGATTTTTTTGTAAATTTTCTTCCCTGGCTTTTTTTTACTTCGGTAAGAAGCTTCACTTTCTCTGATTCTTTTCATTTCCAAAAACTGGAAGGAAATAATTTCAATTGGTTTTTTTGATTTTAAGGACTATGATTTCTGTTTCAGTTGTGTATAGCCATACGATAATATTATTTGCATGCACATGCAAGTTAAACCGTGGTAAGAAAAAGCAAGCAATCACTTACAACGAAAAATTTAATGCAATTAAAATTAATGTAAAAATATGTTTTAAAAATGTTTGAAAAATCTATTCAAATAACAGATATTATCTTCAAAGTGAAATCATTAGATATCTTTAATGATCTTTTAAAAAAAATTCTTTGAGTGATTTCCAATCGATTGGTAGATACATCATTTACGTTCCTGGCCAAAGGATAACGTGCTTAAAAATCTATTTAAACATTTTCTATGATACGATTCAATGATAGCTATAATCGGCCCCTTACTTATCACTCAATTTTAATAATACAAATGTAGCTAAGTACTATATAATGTGTGTATGACGAAAATTTGTGGATCATGTGCATCATGAAATGATAAGAACAAAAAAAAGATAAATAAACTTACTTGAAATGAAACCAATGAGGGTAGGTAAAATCAGAACTTATATGGGATTCACTCCTTCACTCCTTTTAGGTTGGCAACATTTTTTTTAAAATATTGTTTATTGTTTATTATTAATTGTTTGTCGTTAATTGTTAATTGTTTCTTTTTTGGGTGGTACTTGAGAGCTGGGGTAGGGAAATAAATGTTGTTTATGTTTGGGAATCGTAATTAAACAAAAACAAAAACACAAAACACATCACTTATACATCTTTTTTTGTTAATCATTTCTTAAGTTGTTAAGATCTACAAAAAGAAATATCTTTTATTTGAACTCAACAACTTAAGAAAACTATCACATTTCACAACGCACATTAATGTTTATTGTTTTTATGAAAATTATAAATTTTTCACTTTAAATTTAAAATTCGTAGTTCACAACCTTTTTCGTTAGTCATCGGACACAAAAGAAAAGAGTTTGAGAATGAATAAACTTCAACTTCTATTTCTAGGATAGTAAAAGAACAAAAACAAACTTGCAGCAATGTTTTTGTTTTTGTTTTGCAATGTATTACCGGACTTTTAAAATAAGATCTTCACCCTTGTCATGTTGTGTCAGTCGCTGATTTTCGGTTGCGTTTACTGTTTATCGGCCGCCACTATGCGAAAGAAAATGAAAATAACTTGCATTTTGCAGGTGTTTAAGTGCCAGATACCAGAACAGTTTGGGTTGGTGCGTGAATGTTCGTGATCGTGAAGGGTTGATTTCGATGTTTTTCTTTACCCGCCACGCCGCTCCGCCGCGACGAGTCGACACCTCACCACCCGTCCCAAAAGATATGTGTTCGGTCGCAACAACCGCTAATCGTGAAGCAATTGTTATTTAAGATTTTGTTGTTTATCTGAATGTGTGATGGGTGGACCGTAATTCGCAAAAGATTTACCATCGTAAATTTTCAGTCTAATGCTTATGTTAAATTTGTGGTTAAATGAAGTTTGTGGTGGTATAGGTACAGGTCGATTGGATGCCACCCCATACGAAATTCTGTTTACCATAAAATTATTTCAGGGTTCTTTTGTTTTGGTTACCTTTTTTTTTTGCCGCCCCTCAAACAAGTGCAGGGTTTTTTGTTTTGGTAACCTTTTTTTTTGCGGCCGCCCATTTTTTTCCGCCCCTCAAACAAGTGCCGCCCGGGGCATTTGCCCCCCCTGCCCCCTCACGCTACGCTACTGATTATATCATATATGTAGACGTAACACGTTTTTCCAATAAAAGGTTTCAGGACATCGTCGATCATTCTTTGAAAAATCGCAGGGGCATTCTTGAGCCCAAAGGGTAGCCTCAGAAACTCAAATTTCCCGTTCATAGTTGAGAATGCCGTTTTCGGAATGTCGGACGGTTTCATAGATATTTGGTGAAACCCAGAAGTCAAGTCAAGCGTTGTGAAATACTTAGCTTTTCCAAGACTAGCCAGTGTTGAATTTATGTCCGGTATAGGATATGCATCTCCTATGGTTACACTATTGAGTCTCTTATAATCGACTACCATTCTATACTGTTTCTCGCCATTGGATTTCGGTTTCTTGGGTACAACCCATATTGGCGAGTTATATGGGCTTTTAGATGGTCGAATAGTACCTTCTTCCAAAAGGTTAGCTATCTCTTTTTCGACCACACCTCTCAGACAGGCTGGATACGGATAGCTCTTTGAATATATAGGATCATTCGTACTTGTCCTTATCTCAGCGAGAACCGTGGTATCGACGGTTTTTCTAGTGTCAATTGGTCCGAAAAGATAATTATATTTTGATAATAATCCCTTGAGTTTGTTCTTGGTATCCTCAGGAAGTGAAGGATCTAAAGTAAGGTTAACTTCCCTAGAGATCTTTTCTTTTAGTGGAATTTGGATATTGTTTCCTAATTTAAGAACATTGATATTCCTGTCTATAATAACTTTTAATTCTTTTAAGGTATCATCCCCAATAATACCATCGAAAGATGTAAGGCCAGGTAAAACATAAAATTTTAATATTGTTCTAATTCCTAATTTTTCAAAAAAACGTCCCTCGACAGACTCCGTAATATTGATCTCTCCACCGGCTGACCGTACTCTAAAAGGGTTCTTTATGCGCTTGGTCGGTTGTCCGATATTTGGGCTAATGAAGTTCTTATTCGCCCCTGTATCGACAAGGAACTTCAAGACCGACCCATCCCCCGTAACATATTCTATGTATGGTACGCTGGATGGCCCCTTGTCATAAAATTTATTTCATCAGCTTCTTCGACAGCCGCTTCCGCAGCAGCGGTGTATTCTTCTTGATCAACTTCATCCTCGACCTCTATGTTATAAAGGCGTTGCTGCTTGTTGGGATAGTTGTCAGAGGTTGCCTTTCGTTTGAATGGGTTTTGAGATTTTGGACGGTTTATATAATTTACCTGTTTGCTTTGAACAGTTCGATCGCAGTCCATTTTCTCTAAGGGCTTTGGTCCAGGCTTTGGTGGAGAACCACTTTCATGAGGAGAGCTCCAGTTAAACCGATTATTTTTGCCTCTAAGATTTTGTTGAGGCTTCCTCGGAGGCAAATAGGGTTTAAACTCTAAACTCTTGAAACTCTGGTTTATTGGCGCTGTAATTGTATTTGGATATGAAGAGGGGTGAACGGAATTGTTCCGGTAGTTGAGATTTTGTATCTCCAAGCATGCGGAATAAGCCTCGGGGAGGGTTTTTGGTCTCTGGATCATCAGCATTCGTGATATGTCGCCGTTAAGGCCGCGCACGAATACATCTAGAGCCCTATTCCGGTATGTTTCTACCAATGCCTTTACCGTCTCTTCACTGTACGACTCAGTTTTTATCTTATTGACCATCAAAGATAATTGATGATTTACAGCAGCGTAGAATTCGTCCAGCTTGCTGTTTTTCTGAACAAGCTGGTTTAACTGGTGCTCAAGAGTCCTTAAGTCCCGTTTATCTGCGTAGTGCAGTGACAAACAGGACTTCATTTCGAGCCAGTCGCCGTCGAAGATATTATAGCTTACGAGGGCAGCATCAGCAGGGCCCCTAATCTTACCCCTGATGTGTTGGAGTATGGCGCGATACAGAGGCTTTGACTTGACTATCTCATAGTCATTGAGGATCCCCTCCACAGCATGTATCCACGATACATACTGCGTAGGATTTTCATTGAATGCCTGCAACTCCTTTACACAATCGGGTAATTTGCTGATCTCCCTCAACTCAGCCTCCGTTTGTGGAGGACTGAGGACAAAACTAGTATTAATATTATTGTCCGCAGCTGCTATAGGAGCGACTGCCGCAGTTGCCTTCTCTTCGACAACTTGTAGCCTCCTCTCGAAACCCTTTAGTTGACTGATTAGGTTGCTAACAGCACCAGTCAGTTCAACTATTTTTTGGGTGACTTGGTCCATTTAAAATAAAATAAAAATATCGTTTTTTTTGTTTAATGAGAAGAAAAAGGCTTACCTTAGTAACAAGCGTATTCTTTTTTCTTTTTTTTTTTTGCACAAGTTAAATATATCCTTTTTTCTTTTTTTTTTTTTTTTTTTGCGCAATTTTTAATTAATATTATTTCACCTTAACTGCCCCAGGCAATTGGCAATTATGCACCTTTAAATAATTTTTTTGTAACAATGCACCTTTTTTTTATATATATATTTTTTTTCAATGGTGAGCTTTGCCCCCTTTTTGCACTTATCCTTTTTAATTATTTTTCACCACAGCACTTCCAAAAAAAACTTTATTTCGAGCACAGCACAAGCAACACGATAGACTCAGTTTTACAATTTTTTCTTCTTTTTTTTTATGTTGTTTCCTTCTTTCACTTACAGCAGCTTCATCATTCGTATATAGTTATCGTAAAAACTTTTTCAAATTTAGTAATGTTATTTTCGTATTTTCTGCAAGGAGAAAAAAAAAAATTAAATCCGTTAATTTTCTATTCTAAAAGAACCGGTATTTCTTGGGGGGTTGCCGTGTTAGTCCCGTTTAGTTTAACTTAATAAACCTACTAATGGCACGAACAACTCCACCCTCGTATCCCTTAGCGTTTAAGGATATCCGCATGTTCCCATGGGTATGCGAAAGTTTTATGCTCAAGGTACCATAAATAGTCTACTATGTTCCCATGGGTACAGTGACATACACTATAAAGGAGTGTATTGGCCTTGGCATAGATCCTTCAGCTAAAAGGACACGAAACGAATACCGGTCCCTGCTCGGGCGCCAGTTAAAGATATCCTTCGCGAGGATATTAAAAAAACGCGAACGCCAGCCCAGAGGGCCGGCCCAACGGTTCGACTTACTGATTAAAAAACCGTATTAATAAATATGCTCAATCTTTATTCTATTCCAATCTATGTCCAGCTTAAGACTAAATTCTAATAATAAATTCAAATATAATGATACTTCGCCTATGCAAGGGTAAATTGCAACATCAGCATTTCCCACCAATGGGAACAGCGGATGGAGATCGTATTCCCATTTGGCCTTGATACAACACAGTGCGACAGCGATCGGCAACACGATTTATTCTCGCTACTGTTCGTACCAGAATATTCCATTTTGAAATCCGTCTCGAGAGAAATTCGAATGGATGTTCCTCGGATGTCGTTGCTAGGGATATTTTTGTATGTGTCTTCTCCTCGACAGAACAATTTGGATCATCTTGCTTATCCATATCGATCGGCCAATGGTTGGAATCTTTACTAAGCCAATGCGGACCTGTCCACCAAAGAGAATGTTCAAGAAGTTGTAAAGGTAAGATGCCTCTTGATGCGCAATCCGCCGGGTTACTTTCTCCTTTAACGTGGAACCATCGACTTCTAGGGATGCTATTTAAAATTTCTGATGTGCGATTCCCTATAAATGTATTCCAACGACGGGGTGGAGACGACAACCAGGATAAAACAACCTTAGAATCTGACCAGGCATATACTTCATTAAATGTGATATTTAGTGCAGTCTGTACTGAAAGGAGTAGCCTAGTGAGGAGCAGTGCTCCGCAGAGTTCCAGCCTTGGAATGCTGAACTGCTTAACTGGGGCAACTCGTGATTTTGCAGCAACGATATTCGTACTATAATTTCCATTTGCAAGTTTATAGCGTGCATAGATGACGGCAGCGTAGGCGGATTCCGAGGCATCAGAAAACCCATGCAATTGAAATTCAGCGTTACCAATACCGATTATTCTAGGAATACTAATTTTAGTAAGATGTGAAAGCTCATTTCGATAGTTGTTCCACTGAGTTGATAATGAATCTGGGAGTTCCTCATCCCACTCTAGTTTTCTGAGCCATAGTTGTTGAAAAAGAATTTTTAACAAAATAATTGTAGGAGCTAAAAATCCTAGGGGATCGAATATTCTAGCTACGTCACGAAGAATTTGTCGTTTTGTAATGGGTTCAGTAAATAGGTAGTTTAAACGAAATGCAAAACGATCAGATTGTGAATTCCAATATAAACCGAGTATTTTAATCCGTGTCCGAGTCTAGCAAAACATTTTTATTTCCGAAAGTGTCCTTATTTGGTAGAAGTTCTGGGCAATTACTTTGCCACTTACTCAGTTCCATACCAGCCTTGGATAAAAGTTCGATTAAAGATTTCTGTTTATATAGGGCTTCACTTAAAGTATTTGCACCCGAGACAACGTCATCGACATAAAAATCATTAAGCACTATTTCGGAAGCAACGGGGTAATCGTTTTTGTAATCGATGGCGAGTTGTTGTAAAGTTCTTACCGAAAGATACGGTGCACATGAAGTTCCATAGGTAACAGTGCGTAGACGAAAGTGTTTGAGTGGGTCAGAGGGCGATTTGCGCCAAACGATACGCTGAAAATCCGAGTCTTTCTCTGAAACCCAAATTTGACGAAAAATGTTAACGATATCGGCGGAAAAAACGTATTTATGAAGACGAAAGCGTAGACAAACAGCAAACAAATTTCTCTGTATAGGTGGTCCTACCCGCAAAGAATCATTAAGACAGCAGCCACCAGAGTCCTTAAAGGACCCATCGAAAACGACGCGAAGTTTGGTCGTCGCGCTGTCTGGTTTTAGAACGGCGTGGTGTGGCAGATAATAGACGTTTGGATTACTGATTTCTGTACTTGGCACCTTTGTCATATGCCCTAGGGCTAAATATTCATCCAAAAATGATGAATAGTTTTCAAAAAAACTTTTATTGGAAGCGAATTTCTATTCCATAGATTTGAGTCTCGAAAAGGCGCCATTAAACGAATTTGCAAAGTTTGGAAGCGATTTGAAAGGAAGTTCGACGATATACTTCCCATTTGGATCACGACTATGTGTTGCAGTGAAGTGGTTTTCAATTTCCTGATCTTCTTTCGAAACTATTGCTTTAGAGTTAACTTCTTCCACAGTCCAAAAAACTTGTAGAATCGACTCAACGTTGAGAGTGACTGAATGCGGAAGGAGACAAGAATTGCTCAAGGGTGACAATTGTCCAGCCAAAACCCATCCGAAAATGGTTTTCTGCGCTATAGGGTGACCCTGCTTACTACAAATGACGCTTCCCAAAAGAATTTCCCAAGCTTTGTCGGCACCAAGCAAAATGTCCACGGCCGAAGGTGTGTTGAAGGAAGGATCAGCTAAGTCCAAGCGTTTTACGTGGTCCCAATCTTCTACGTTGAATGATGATGTAGGCAAGTTCGAGGTAACGCTAGATAGTATGTATGTATTGACGCAAATACAAGATAAATCGATGCGCGACGCTATTATAATTGATAAGAAGCCTCTGGATTTACCGGCATCTGTAGATCCAATACCATTAATCCGTATACTAGCTTTTCTTCTTTTGAGTCCAAGTCGTTGGACACAGGACTCCGTAATAAAAGAAACCTGTGAGCCTGAGTCAATTAGAATACGAACTTCCTGATATAAACCGTTAATATCCCTCACCTTTCCGATAGCAGTAGGAAGTAGAGTCTGGGGAACTACAGGAGCGTGGTTTTAACGAATGGTTATTTAGGAGAGCTTGCTCTGAAGTCGAAGGAGTGCACAATTTCTGAGGGACAAACTCCCGGGCTGATTGATCAATAACCGAATTGTTGCCAGATGCGGCGGGAGGATTTTCACTCCGTTTAACATAAACGGATTCATCATGTACCAGACTATGATGCCTAGATTTACAAACTTGACATCTAAATTTGGAGGAACATCTATTTGAAGAATGCCCAGGTCGCAAACAATTAAAACAAATTCTATTGGATTTGACAAAATCTCTTCGCAAGTTAACCTTCAGACTTAAAAAATCTGGGCACTGGGAAAGCCCATGTGCTCCACCGCATTTAACGCACGACGACGGAGATACGTGCATACTTTTTACTCCAGAGTTCCTAGATTTACCATTTTCACGAATACCAGAATGAATACTTTCCAAAGCATCACAACGATGTTCGAGAAATTCAAAGAAGGAACGTACGCTGGGCTGATCATCAGTACAACTTTCTTCTGACCATTCCTTACGAGTATCAGGGTCCAATTTGTTCAGTAAAATGTAAATTATCCAAGGATCTCTATTAAGTGAACCAACTGCAGAAAGGCCTCTCAATATTTCATCTGCATTATTAGAAATTTTTCGAAGATGGCTAACATTTTAACTATTTGCTGTCGGCAATTCCATGAATGCTTTAATAAACCCGTTTATAATGAAACGAGGACGATCAAAGCGTTTTTCTAATTTGTCCCATGCTTCATCGTAGGTTGCATTAGTTAAAGGTAAATGACTCAAAAGACCTAAAGCCGTTCCACGAAGATACGATTTTAAAAACAAAATTTTTTGAATAGGTGTTAGGTTTGGTTTGTTGTGAACAGCACTCATAAACATATCTTTGAATGTTGGCCACTCATGATATTCGCCCGTAAAGGGCTCAATGTGTATCTTAGGTAAAAAGAACTCTGTCTTAGAGAATGAAGAATGTGACTTTTCTAATTCTCCAAGTACATTTTTTTGTTGTTCTGCTAATTGACCAACGATGTCTTTCGCTTTTGCTGCTGCTTCTCTTTCTCTTATAGCTGACACAAGAACCGATTGAACGACTAAATACTTTGTTTCGAATTCATCATATTCCCCACTCGGGTCGACATATTGCTCTTCGTCGGCGAACTCGTACATGGAAGTTTGGGAAGCATTGAATTCATCCCAGAGAACTGTTGCCTTTGATAAACGCACATCTAAATCTTCTAGAGAAACATTTTCATC
>OV049926.1:89187354-89317354 GCA_920104205.1 Eupeodes latifasciatus | reverse complement strand
ATTTTTCTTATGAATGTAGTCTCATTTTGATAGTAATAATCAAATATGGATTAAGATATACCTAGGGTAAATTAATTTTTCAATGAATTCTAAAAAAAAAATAATGGTAGATAATCTTAAAGTTTTCAAAAATTACACTTTAAACCCTTTTTTTAACTTTTTTTGCACAAATTTTGAGTTTAAAACAATTTTTTTCACAAACTACGCATAGTTTTGACTTGATTTAAAAACAAGCTTATAGACAACAGTGTTGGCTTTAAAAAAATGTATAAAACTTAATTGTAAGTATTACTGTTTAAGAATGCCGAACATCGGACGCAACACCCTATAAAATATAACTTGCAAAATCATAACATTAAATTGCCTTTTATCTATGTATGCGCTTCCCGCAATGCACATCATATTTTCTTTTATGTACACACTCTATGTACTAACATAAACAGTAAATTCTCTATCTCTATTGAATTGCCTAATCTGTATACCTTTTTCAATCGTCACTCTGCATTCAATCACCAACGAGATCGGTTGGCTTAAACACTTAATCACAATTCACAACAAGTCATACATATTTTGTACAATCAAACATTTTACATAAATTCACACAGTTCACAATCATTAAATAATAAAGTACAGTCAATTAATTATTAATAAATTGAACAAAGGTATTTTTTATTTAAACAAACAACAGACGGAACATACATACATACATTTACACGTAATTATAAACACAACAAGGAGGTACACGATTACACAAACACAAATTGGAATTGGTAACAAATTATCAAAACTACTAACACCAATTATTAAATTTACAAAATATTAACAATTTATGAAATAAAACACATTATACATTTTCACACAAATCGAACATTCATACATTCATCCAAATCATAAATTTCATACAATCCAAATCATAATTTGGTCCTTCGATAGCCAAATGACGCTTTTTTTATGAAAAACCAGTGTCTTTCAATTTAATTAATTGAACTTAAATAAAAAAAAAAAAAGTACATTTACAGTGCGGTTCGTAATAAAGTGGACAGGTTTCTTATTCCGGTTTTTAGACCACACATAAAAAAAGAGGTGATTTTGCGGGAAGGTGTAGGCCGTTATTTAGGCGTATAGTTTTGATTATTTAGACAGTTAGTCGCTAACGTTTTTTAACAAACGGTACCTACTATTCCTAACGGGCATTTTATGAAGACATTTCATACATTTTGAAATTAAAATTAATTCAAAATACGCTTTAATTAATTCATTGTTTTTTCTAATTAAAATGAATAAAGTTATCGCAAAGCGTGGTCGTGCTAAAGGCTATATTACTCTTACAGCAACATATGCTAGTGCGATTCCAATTTCGACGACTTCAGAGACATTAGAATTTCGTCTTGAAAAACTTAATGAAGCGTGGCAAGAGTTCATAACATTACAAAATGAACTTTTAGACTTTATCGGTACCAAAGATTACGTTGATCGTGAATCGGAATTTGCCGAATATGAGGCAAAATATTTTGAAACGCACGCTTTGCTGACAGATGCGATTCGCGTTAAATCTAAAGCTCACGGGTCTAGTGAAAAGGGTATCGCTCAAGGTTATCATACGCCGTCGGAAGATTCTGATATGAGCATGCCGTACAAGTCCGTTAAATTACCAACCATTACAATTGAACCTTTTTCGGGTGAATATAAAGATTGGCCAACTTTTCGGGACATGTTCCAGGGAACTGTCGATTCGAATAGAACAATTACCAATACGCAAAAATTACACTTTCTAAAATCGTTTCTGCGGGGAGAAGCCGCGAATCTTCTCAAACATATTCAGTGTTCCGAAAATAATTATATTGAGGCTGGACAAGATTAGAGCAACGTTACGATCAAAAGCATCTTATCGTCCGTTCGTTTATTTATTCGTTTCTTTCGCTTCCATCATGCAATATAGCCAACGTCCAATCGCTTCGTAAGATTACCAACGGTGCTGATGAAGCTGTGCGGGGACTCAATGCGTTGGACACGAACACACGTGATCCATGGCTTATTTATCTGCTTCTCCAAAAGGTAGATCAAGATACTAAGAGGGCTTGGGCTGAGGAAGTTGGTTCACGAGGTGATTCCACCATACATGAATTTTTAGAATTTCTTCAAACACGTTGCCAGTGTCTTGAAGCTTGCAGTTCTTTTCCAAATCCTACCAGCACCCGAGCGGTTCGTGCGCATTTAGTGAAATCTGGTCCAAGCTGCCCAAAATGCCAAGAAGGGCACTTACTTTCAAGTTGTCAAGCCTTTAAAACCTTGAATATCGAATCTCGTCGTGAATTCGTACGAAACCAGTCACTCTGTTTCAATTGCTTGCGTTCGGGGCATGCCTACAATAATTGTCGCCTCACAGTTCGTTGCCATTTATGCCGCTCTCGTCATCATTCTCTTCTCCATTCGCCTCAGTCTCAAAACTCTAATCAAACATCAAATCAAACTTCGAATTTTAATTCAAGTCGTAATTCAAATCAAGGTTCTAATGCAGTTTCTGAT
This sequence comes from Eupeodes latifasciatus, assembly GCA_920104205.1. NCBI lineage: Eukaryota > Metazoa > Arthropoda > Insecta > Diptera > Syrphidae > Eupeodes > Eupeodes latifasciatus. The sequence continues at coordinate 89,314,828 of OV049926.1, read as the reverse complement.
TCAAATCATCAGTCGATAAATTCTAATTCTGAAAATCCAACTCCACATTCTTCAAATTCACTCATTGCAAATCATTCAATCTCATTCAAACCTAATCACCAAGTTTCAACAATTTTACCAACAGCTGTAGCCCGAATTCGGGATAATCAAGGACTTTATCAAATCGTGCGCGTTCTTCTCGACTCTGGTTCTCAGGTATCATTTATAACTGAGCAAGCAGCTCAACGCCTAGGGCTCCCTCGAAAACGTTTAAGAATACCAGTAGTAGGAATTGCATCAAAATCTGCTGGAGTAACTAATGGTTTAGTCAATCTTAACATTGTCTCTTGCTACAGTTCCGAAATGATTGATCTCAGTTGCTACGTTTTGCCTACCATCACTTCATCGCTTCCACCACTATCAATCGATCAAATTCCTCAAAATCTTTCTTCTCTGAATCTTGCTGATCCTAACTACTGCGATCCTGGTCCAATCGACATTTTGATAGGGGCTGATAGAGTTTTCAATATCATAAAGGGAGCTGCTGAAATCGAAGAAGGAGGAACTCTTACTTCGATTCCAACTATTTTTGGCTGGGTCAAAGCTGGTCATCATTCACAGCACTCACCAGTAGGATCAGGAATTCAAACATTTTGTACTCGGTTAGATCATGCTCAGGAGTTTGACTTAGAAAAATTCTGGAGGCTTGAGGAAGTTTCCAACGAACAACCACTATCTCTTGAAGAACAGTTAGCTGAGGAAAACTTCGTCAAATCTCATACTCGTCTTCAAGATGGTAGATACGAAGTGCAACTACCTTTCAAGTCAACAAAACTCAATTTCGGAGATTCCTTCGGTACAGCTCTAGCGCGTTTTCATTCCATTGAACGGAAGTTCAATTGCAATCCAAATCTGAAATCTGAATATACAAAATTCATAAATGAATATATTTCACTTGGACATATGGAAGAAGTACCTTCCAATGAAATTCTAAAGTCAAACAATTCAAGCTACTATTTGCCTCATCATGCAATCTTCAAAGGTGATAGTAGTACCACCAAAATCCGAGTTGTTTTCGACGCATCTGCGAAAACTCGATCGTCTCAATCTCTAAATGAAACCCTTCTTGTGGGTCCTACCATCCAACGTGACATATTTTCAATCTGTCTTAGATCTCGTCGACATGCCTATCTCATAACAGGAGATATTGAAAAAATGTACAGGCAGATCCGGGTTTCTCGAAACCACACAGACTTTCAGCGAATTGTCTGGCGCGAGAACCCTGAAGAACCATTGAAACATTTTCGTTTGCTCACTGTCACGTACGGAACTTCGGCTGCTCCATTTTTGGCTGTAAGAGTTTTGCAACAGTTAGCTGCAGAGTCTTCAAAAACTCATCCTCGAGCATCCAAAACTCTTCTCAATGATTTTTACGTTGATGACGTCATCACCGGTTCAGACACCATTGATGATCTTATTTCTCTTCGAATCGAATTGGTGGAGTTGTTGAAATCAGCTGGATTCAACCTTCGCAAGTGGACTACGAATTGCTGGCCACTACTTATCTCTTTACCAGAGGACCAGCGCGAACTTTCACCGGTGGACTTCGAAGAATCTAATTCTGTCAAAGTTCTGGGATTGCAATGGTGCCCATCCAGAGATGTCTTTTCATATAAGGTCAAATTGAATCCAGTAAATTCATGTACTAAACGCCACATCTTGTCAGATGCTTCAAAAATCTTCGATCCTTTGGGATTTCTCGCGCCGATCGTAATAGGAGTGAAAATATTGCTTCAGGAACTCTGGAGGAAGCAGATCAACTGGGATGAAGAAGTTCCAGACTCTTTATCACAGCAATGGAACAACATCAGGAACGAGCTATGTACATATCGTGGAAAACTTCGCAATTCCAAGGATCATGCTACAAAATAAAAATGAATGGGAACTGCACGGCTTTTGCGATGCATCCCTGGATGCATACGCAGCAGTCGTCTATTGTCGAAACATAACATATCTGTTTCGCTCGTTGCAGCAAAATCTAAGGTTGCCCCTTTAAAAGTTTTACCTCTTCCAAGGCTTGAGTTGTGTGGAGCCTTATTACTCGTTCGATTGCTTAACAAAATTAAGATTTCATTACAGGAACCAGAAGTCAAAACGTTTGCCTGGACTGATTCATCCATTGTCTTGCATTGGTTGGCCGCTCCCCCCAAAGAATTGGTCGGTATTCATTGGAAACCGTACATCTGAAATCCTCACATCGTTGCCGATAAAATCTTGGAATCATGTACGTTCGGCTTCTAATCCTGCAGATGCCGCTACAAGAGGATTGTTACCATCAACTTTGGAAAAAACTACCCTTTGGTGGGAGGGACCCCAATGGCTTAGTAAATCTCGAGATCAATGGCCATCATCAAGTTACAATACGGCAGATATCGACACTCAGCACTTGGAAGAAAGAAAGGTTAAACCAATCGCACAGGTATTACATTCAAATATAAACTCGAATCACCCATTTGAAGCTATAATCAATAACTCTTCAAGCTGGTTTAAAGTAGTACGTGTAGCATCATACGTGTTTCGTTTCATCGAAAATTATTTCCTACCTAAAGAAAAGCAGAATTTAAATCCACTTTCCACGGAAGAGTTATTCTATGCCAAAATTCGAATCATAAAATATGTTCAATCGTCTTTATTTTATTCAGACATTCATTCTTTAAAAACGAAAAACGAACTTTCATCAAAAAGCAGGCTTTTAGGTTAGGTTAGGTTAGGTTGCAAGGGGTGTGCACAGCATGAAGCTGTTGCGTACACGGGGGCCTATTGGTCCATTGTGATCCCCTGTAAAAGTAAAAATTTAGCATCGATGCTCCTCAAATCTGTCGATTAGCGTAGACTGGCTCGTTAACGAACCAACCTGTGCTATCTATAAATTTCCTCATGCTTGCCATTGAAACCTGTGCTAGATCATCCAGTTCTCCAACAAACCTGTTTCCGAAATGACGGAGTCGGCTGGTTTGGAGATTCGGACAGTCGCAGAGCAGGTGTTTAATGGTTTCCATTTCCTCCTCATCCTGACAGCTCCTACAAAAATCGGGTGCAAATGCACCTATTCTGTTAGCCATTGTGCCAATGGCGCAATGACCTGTTAGTACACCTGTCAAGATTTTAATATTCTTTTTACTCAGCGATAGAATATACCGAGTTTCCTTTTCATTTGTGTTAGGCCATAAACTTCTAGAGATTACACAATCATCCCTGGATTTCCAGGAGATGTTGATTTTCTCTTTTAGCTTAAGGTCTATCTTCCTCTTGAGTACCCCAATCGGGACGAGGGGTCCCCCAACTGAGTGGTCGTTACTACTTTTGTCTGCTTCTGACCCTTTCCTGGCTAGTTCATCTACTATATCATTCCCTTCTATATTGCTATGTCCGGGAACCCAGCAGAGCTTTACCTGGTTAGTGTGGCAGATTTTGTTTAATTTCTTCCTACAGTTTAAAACTGCTTTTGATCTTATGGTCTCACTGGCTAAGGCTTTGATAGCAGCCTGGCTGTCCACGAAAAAAGTAATCTCCGAAGAGCTTAGATTTTCTTGGTGTGCCAATTCAGCTGCTTTTGCAATGGCAAAGATCTCGGCCTGAAAGACACTACAGTCAGCCGGGAGTGTATATGACGCTCTGATGTTCAGAGATTGGCAAAACACTCCAGCACCTGTTCCTGATTCCATTTTTGAACCATCAGTGTAGAAAGGGATACCCTGTTTACTTATAAGTGAATTAGGATCCCAACCCTGTCTTTCTGGTATTAAAATAGAAAATTTCCTGTCGAAATCCAGTAAAGGGGGGATGTAATCGGTGGTCTCTCTCAGTCCTGGAATCGTGTCATATCTTTGTAAGATTGACCCGTGGCCATAAGTGCTGTGCCTCCAAAAGCTCAGTTCTCTTAAACGAATTGCAGTTTTGGCTGCCGTGCACTTTATGAACTCATCCAGAGCCGGGAGGTCCAAGATCATTTCCAATCCAGCTTGTGGTGTGGATCTTTGAGCCCCTGTTATTCCTACACAGGCTAGTCTCTGTACCTTATTCAGGTTCTTGAGATAGCTTGATTTTTCCACCGCTTTCCACCATACAATAGATCCATAGGTAAGAATGGGTCTGACTATCGCTGTGTACATCCATTGGATGACTTGCGGTCGCATACCCCAACGTACACCGAAGGTCTTTTTGCATGTGTAGAATGCACATAGTGCTTTTTTCATTCTTTCCTCCGTATTACGCTTCCATGTAAGCTTGGAGTCAAGGATTACTCCTAGAAATTTAGCTTCCTTAGAAGGTTTTAGAGGAATGCCATTTAGTTTGGGAGGGTTGAAGCCCTCCAGTTTCCTTTTCTTCGTGAACAAAACTAGCTCTGTCTTGGTGGGGTTGACCCCGAGACCGTTCTTAGTTGCCCAAGAAGATAAATCCTTTAATGCATTTTCCATAATGTTTTCGATGATGGTAAGAAACTTGCCTGATACCAAAACCACTATGTCATCTGCATATGCTACTATTTTAATGCCCTGATCTTTGAACTTTGTGAGAATTTTGTTGACTACGAGGATCCAGAGCAGGGGTGAGATGACTCCTCCCTGTGGTGTGCCTCTAGTAACTGTTTTCTCAATAGTACTAACTCCTATTTGAGAGTTGATAATTCTGCCATTTAACATGGTGAAGATCCAATCGACAATGACAGATTCAACCCCAACTTCAACTAAGGCATTCTTGATCGATTCCGTTTTAACGTTATTAAACGCACCCTCGATATCAAGAAATGCTGCCAGGGTATATTCTTTCTGTTCAAGACTTTTCTCAATATGTGAAACTACTTCATGCAAAGCAGTCTCCACTGATTTACCTTTAAGGTAAGCGTGTTGGTAGTTGCACAAGTTGTTTTCGTTGAGAAGTTCTCGAACATGTAGATCAATTATCCTCTCTAGTGTCTTAAGGAGAAACGAAGAGAGACTTATTGGTCTATAATCCTGAGCGGTCGAGTGAGTCGGTTTCCCTGCTTTTGGGATAAAGACTACCTTAACCTTTTTCCAGCTATTAGGGACGTATCTAAGTTTGATACAACTTATGAAGATTACCCTAAGCCACGGAGTTATTACTTTGAGAGCATTTTGGAGAAGAGCTGGAAAAATCTCGTCTGGTCCCGCTGATTTATAGGGTTTGAACGAGTTTATTGCCCAAATAATCTTCTGCTCAGTAATAACCTGATTTAGTTCTAACTTTGATTCCGTGTGAGTAAAATCCAGCGTGTTCGATTGCAAGCAATCCGAACTTTCTGGGTTTTTACAACCGGGGAAATGAGTTTCCATGAAGAGTTCAAGCGTTTCCAGGCTCGAGTTCGACCATGATCCATCAGGGTGTTTAATGTACCCCGGGATCGTGGGATTAAGGGCCAGGGTTCTACGGAGCCTTGCCGCCTCGCTTGTTTTTTCAATGGATTCACAATGTTTAGCCCACGAATCCTTTTTGGCCTTCCTTAACTCTTTGGTGTAAGTGTTAAGTGCGGCTCTATAAGACTTTAAGTCCTCGTCTAATTTACTCAGTTTAGCTTTATTGAAAAGTTTTCTAACCTCTGTTCTACGTTTCTTCAGTACCCCATTCCACCAGGGTGGGTTAGTGGGGTTATTAGAACGAGATAAAGGGCAGTGTTTTTCAAAAGACATTCTCATTTTGCTAGACAAGTTTTGGACAACAGTGTCAATGGTTGAAGTACTTAGACTTGTATTGTCCTCTGGTGGATCAATACAGTCTTTCAGCCATTTTTCGTACTCTGTCCAATTCGTTCTAGTTGGGTTCCTGTAAGGTTTCTTTTCAGTAAAGTTCCTGTCTATAGAGAAGAGTATCCTAAAGTGATCCGAAAAAGATTCTTTAGGTGAGACTCTCCAGTCTTCAACTGAAATTTTACTATTATTGCTAATAAGGGTCAAATCTATGATTTCCTCCCTGTTTTTGTTTCGAAAAGTAGGGTGATTGCCCCTATTACATATCGATAAATTAGAACAGAGAATATATTCAAAAATTGACTCACCCCTTTTGTTGATATCCTTTGAGCCCCATTGAGTGTGGTGAGCGTTGGCATCACATCCTACCACCAAAGGTGTGCCGCTTGCTGTGGCATGGACCACAAGATCACGGACAGTTTTTGATGGTGGGCTCTCCTCCTCATACGGCATGTACGTCGACGCTAGAATGAAGTTTCCTTCATTTGATTCGACGCTGATTGCCGTGTTGTCCTTGTTGCTGTACCTAGATAGGAAGAAAGCGTTAATTGGCTTTTAAACTTAAGTCCATTTATCGATTCTTCAGGTGTTCTTCGTGTCGGCGGTCGGTTAGAACACTCAAATCTTACCTATTCAGAAAAGCACCCCATAATTTTGTGCAAATCTCATCGAGTCGCAAAGCTAATCGTGGATTTTACACACAAAAATCACTTACATGCCGGTGCCTCGCTTTTATTCGCCTTAATCAAACAAGACTTTTATATTCTGGGTTGCAGAAATCTCGCTCGAAAGGTTGTTCGGGACTGTACTCAATGTATTCGTCAGCGTAAAGCAACATCAAAACAGCTGATGGGAAATCTTCCATCCGAACGCATTCGGTACGCTCGACCATTCAGTAGAGTAGACTGCGATTATGCAGGTCCAATATCACTGCGTTTAAATCGGGGTAGGAACCCAAAACTCGTAAAGGCTTACATAGCGCTATTCGTATGTTTCGTGACAAAGGCAATCCACATCGAACTCGTCGGTGACCTGTCATCAATTGCCTTTTTGTCAGCTCTCGACCGCTTTGTTGCCCGCCGCGGTAAACCCTGTGAGATTTGGAGCGACAACGGAACCAACTTTGTTGGTGCTAAACGTCTACTCAACGAGCTCTACAATCATCTCTGCAGTCAACAACACAACAACATCGTCATCGACCACCTGTCTAAAGACAACATCAGTTGGAAGTTCATCCCACCGTCCTCTCCACATTTCGGAGGTCTCTGGGAATCAGGTGTTCGATCCATCAAGCTGCACCTGAAACGTGTCGTAGGCGATACAATACTCACCTATGAAGAAATGTACACCTTATTAACAAAAATCGAAGCTTTGCTTAATTCACGCCCAATGTGGCAAACTTCTGACTGTGACCCTATTGCCCTAACACCTTCTCATTTTTTAATAGGGGAAGCATACACAGCTGTTCCTCAACCCGATGTTTCTAACTCTGGCATTTCAATTAAAACTAATTGGTCTCTTTTGCAGGCAATGCTTCAAGGTTTTTGGAAACGTTGGCATGCTGAATTTCTAACTTCATTGCAGCAACGCTCAAAATGGCAGAAATCGCAACCAAACCTCGAAGTTGATGATGTCGTTCTCCTCAAGGAACCCAATTTGCCTCCATCTAAGTGGATCGTTGGACGAATTATCAAAACCCACCCCGGAGCAGATGAAAAATGCCGAGTAGTAACTATTCGCACCAAATTTGGAGACTACGTTCGACCAACAATCAAAATTGCTCGATTACCTTGTTCTGAAAGGCCATAGGCTTTCAGGGGGGGCTGTATGTTTAAGAATGCCGAACATCGGACGCAACACCCTATAAAATATAACTTGCAAAATCATAACATTAAATTGCCTTTTATCTATGTATGCGCTTCCCGCAATGCACATCATATTTTCTTTTATGTACACACTCTATGTACTAACATAAACAGTAAATTCTCTATCTCTATTGAATTGCCTAATCTGTATACCTTTTTCAATCGTCACTCTGCATTCAATCACCAACGAGATCGGTTGGCTTAAACACTTAATCACAATTCACAACAAGTCATACATATTTTGTACAATCAAACATTTTACATAAATTCACACAGTTCACAATCATTAAATAATAAAGTACAGTCAATTAATTATTAATAAATTGAACAAAGGTATTTTTTATTTAAACAAACAACAGACGGAACATACATACATACATTTACACGTAATTATAAACACAACAAGGAGGTACACGATTACACAAACACAAATTGGAATTGGTAACAAATTATCAAAACTACTAACACCAATTATTAAATTTACAAAATATTAACAATTTATGAAATAAAACACATTATACATTTTCACACAAATCGAACATTCATACATTCATCCAAATCATAAATTTCATACAATCCAAATCAATTACCGATGTTTTTTAATTATTTTTTTCTAATTAACGTACATATTTTTTTAAATTGCCCCTCCCGCCTAAACGGGGGGAGATAGACCCCCCTTCCCATAGTAAAAAATGCTTCTTTTCAACTGTTCTATACAAATCCGTCATTAAACTTTGTCGCCTGAGTTATCGTACTCCTCCAAAGATCGCAATAAACCGAATGCTCTGTTTCGCTCGCACCGTCTACTACATATGCTCCGCGCTCTCGCAACTTCTGCTCAATTCAAAGTGTCTGGCAGGATGATAGAACCCTCGAAAATGTCTGGCTGCTAAGGAAACATCGTTTAATAGCTCCCCAAAAAACATATATGTATTAAATTTAGCTTTTATAATATAAAGTGAATTGAATTACAAATATTATAGTTTAGGGGTAACTGGCAGGGGTTTGGAACCATACCAAGTGTCTGGCAATGAGTAAAGCGGATTTTGGTGTTGTTACGAATGAAATATAAAAAAATTGAGTTTTATAAAATAAGGTAAGTTAGATGGAATTTTATGCACCTTTGCTACCTGTTAGCTGCCAAAGGAACCACTACCCAGGTATCATGGGTGGGGATCGTTCTTACCTGTACTAGAGGCACACATAGACAAACTTTCAGCTTTTATGATAAAAGGTATGTCTGGCAGGCCCGGGCTCTTGCTCTATTAAGATTCAAATGGAATTAAAATAATAGCAAGCACTTACAATATTATAGATAAGAGTATAAACAAATTTATTTTACAAAATACATATGTACATATAAAAATATATTTATTATTAACGTACATATAACTTATTTTAGTAACATATTTTTTGTATGTGTTTTTGTTTCATTTTAATGGCACCCACAACTTTTGACAATCATATTTTTATATTTTTTCAAATTTACATTTGCATCATTTATATGGTAAAGTACTCTTAGAGCACCTAACATTGAGGGTGCACAGCAAGGTTTTGGAACTTTTTTTGGTTCCAGAAGATGCACCAAAGTTTGTACAATCGCATGATTTGTTGCGTTCATATGAGCTGTAAGTGGAAAATTACATTCGCCACTGCAATAATAAGCTCCATAGCCTTCAGGAGCAATAATCCAATCCTAGAACAAAAATTCAGGTAAGTTTTATTTTTACATATTAAGTAAATTTACATTCGATTTACTTACATGCCATTCAAGATCCTTAAAATCTATGTAAAGAGTTTGCATTTGACAGCTTTTCATGCTTTCACCAGAATGATGCTGTTCCAAAAGTGGATGCATTTCACTTTTTCTACTTCTTCTCGATTGGCCAACATTTCGCTTTCGTCTTGTGTGGCGTGGTGTTGTTTTAATAACCTAAAAATATGCAACAATTTATTTGGTTTTAATATAACAAAAGCATTATGATACACCGTTACTCATCTTTGTATATCTATACTATTATATAAAAGCGAAACCATTTTAAAGTTTGTAACGCACGATATCAGAAAGTAGTCAACCGATTTATTTGAAATATATTTTATTATTTTCTATATTGTTATGAGAGTGTTTATGGCTTTAATTTTTTTTCATTAATTATTTGTTAAACTTAAATATTATTAATTTTACATTTGTTGTCCATTTTTTTCATTAGTTGACTTATACAACCACTCATATCTTAAAACGTATACAATAATCGACAAAGATTAGCATTGCTTCATAAAGTCAATATTGTTGCGCAAATTTTAAGCCTAAAATCACTTCTAAGTTAAACATACAACCTGAGAAATAAATAAAAACAAATTATAAAATTATAAACTTTTTGAATTTATTTTATCCAGAAAATTAGATTCCATCACAATCGCGAGGTCGCTGCTTTGTTTCATTTCATTATCATTCCAACATTTTTAATTTTCTTTTCTTCCCATGCTCTTTCTCTCTTAATATGTATTCCATTTAATAGTTATACGTTTTTTCTCTTACCTACCTACCTACATATTCAATTTTTCTGTATTGTATAGTTCATCAACTAACCTAATCACACACATTATTTTTTGTTTCTCTAATTCTATCGTCGCATCGCTGAGCAGTGAGCAGTGTGGGCTCTTTTTTTTAAGTTACTATGGACATTTAATTAACTACAATGCCGTGCACATGAAATGCCGATTTATCTAAAGAAAAATTAAATTTTTTTATTTTTCTGGTTCGAGGAAGTGAATAGATTATAATTCTTCCAATTGAAAAATAAAAAAAGTTCTATTATAATAGCTTGAATTACCAATTTTGTATCACTTCCTCGATAAATAAAATTGAAATTAATTTAAAATTTTCTTTACAAATAACTCGAAGAAGGTACTTACAATGACGTCGATAAAAAGAGCACACAAATGTGGGTAGGTTAAGTCAGTTGCACTGCACTGAACATGAGCAGATGAATAAAAAAATGTGTCTATGGATATTTACACACGCATACCTTTTACCGCAAACTATATTTTTCGGTTGCAAAAAAACGTTTCTAGGTATGAATAAAAGAAAGAAAAGAAGAAAATAGACACAAATTTCGTTTTGTTTTCAACTATTTCAACAATTTGCGAAGCAACGCGAGCACGGGTCGGCTAGTTATAAATAAATATGAAGGCATAAAACTAAATCAATTCCTTACAATAATAATAATGCTAAAGGAGAGTAATCACTGAGAGACTTTTTTTTATTTTCGTAAGAATTCCCTTGAATTATTACCTAATCGTATTGCGTTACCCCCTTTTATTTTAAACTAGCTTTTACCCGCGACTTCGTCCGCATAGCTTTTTTGGATAGTAGTATGAAAAAACCTGAGCTGTACTTTTTTGTACGTATGTTTGAATTGTGCCGAGATGGGATGAGGTCATACTAAGTGTGATTGTCATAGGTTAGGTTAGGTGACGAACCAAGTAAATCATTAAGTATTAAAGAAACAATTAAATTTACACGACAAATAAAATATTTGCAGGATTTCTCTGTAATTTGCATGCGTCCGACAACGGCGTGTGCCCTCACGTGTGTGCCCGTTCGGGTAGACCAACTCAGTGATGTCCTACCCCCGCGCCGCATTAGCGCCGCCACCACCTGCCTCGTCTACCGCGCGCGACCCCCGCACTCGCCCCGCGCTCAGCCGAAACAGAATTATCAGAAGTAGAAGACAGACCACCCAGTGAATTATTTGTTGTACCTACATGGCTTATGTTTGGCGATGAAAGGTTGAGCATAGCAAAGTTTAGATTTCAAATTATTATTGGTGGGAGCCACAGTTTGCGTCTAACGTTGAGGGCTTAAGGTACGTGGCACGCGAAGCCCGTGTTAATATACATGTATGATAAGTTTAACATGTTCGACAACTTATTTCATAAGGGTTGGGAATCATTTATTATATATTTATCTACAAATAAAATTTGGATTGTAGTACTTTCCACTTTGTGGCTTAAAGTGCTAATTTTAACTGAGGACTGGACCGTTAATACAATATGAATTGGAAATCCAGCCCTATTCAAAATCATACACTTTTGACCAATGAAGGATCCAGGGGGGTCATATGAACCATAAAGCTCAAATAGTTTAGTTGTATGAGCACAGATTTCATCTGCAGATCGTCACCAAAAAAGCGGCTTGTCTGTCAAAAACAACTAAAATATTTGTAATAATCTTAAAGGTATTCACAAAATTTTAAATTTGGAAAAACTTGAGTAATGCTTTACATTATTTACATAAGATCCTTTCTAAGGCCGCGGCCACGCAGTAAGCGGCTGAGCGGAAACAAAAATATAAAACATATGAAATCACATAGAAGCGGCCACGCAATGAGCGAGCGGCGAAACAAAATTCTGAGCGGCTAAGCGGCGGCGCCGCTCAGCAACCAAACCTGTTTTAATTTTCTAAGCGGGAAGAAGTAAAGATGGTCAAAGTAAACATTGAGTTGTTAATTTCGTGTGTGCAATCTCGACTTTAACTACTAATCGCTCAAAAGCAGTCGCTCAGTGCCTGGACATACGTCGCTTAGAGTTGCCGCTCAGCCGCTTGCCGCTCAGCCGCTTACTGCGTGGCCGAGGCCTAAGAGAAAGAGCAAATATTTAGATTCTTAAGAGGAAACCTTAAATAAAAAAAAATTGCCTTTAAATTCCGGAAACTCGTATTCAATTCTATCTTATTTTTTTAGTATTAGGCTAGGAAATCTTAATAAATTGAAGAAATCTACTTTTTGAGGTGATTTTGCTTTGGGATTTAGACATGAATTTCAAGAATATAAATCTCAAACAAACAACTAAAGTGACACTTTCACATCTATAAATTTTATATAAAAACTTTGAATCTCTCGAGAATTGAAGTGAGAGGAGATTCTTTCAAGTTTATTTTGTGAGTGGCACACTATTTTTACCTTAGTTTGTTTGTTTTTAATTTTTAGAGAAATGATGTACTTAAATGCACCTATTTCGTTAAATTCAAGAAGCAAACATTTTTCTCTCTCCAATTTTTAAATTTTGTTGAATCCTTCTTGATCAAAATATTTTCAAAAGGTTCACGCAAAAGGTCAGAAAAACATACCTCAAAAAAGGCAGACAATTCTTCATTTTAAGTTCGGTTTTATTTTCCTAGGAAAAAAAATCAATAACTTTCTTATGTTCTGGCTCTTGCATCTATATCTTTGTTGCATTCTTCGCATTTTGTTTGTACATTATACACAATTCCTAATATATCTGCATGATATGCATCAAAAACCCCTCTAAACTATTGTAATTTAGCTCTTAAGTAGGATATATTTAGAAAACTGTTAGAATCTCTAAATTGGAGCCGTCTAAATTGAATAGTTGCACCACGCCTTGCTAGAAAAAACAGTGTTCTAAAAAAAATTAATAACTAAAATTGTCACTTTAATCCTTGAAAGATGTAAATGTAAGGTTAAGATACACATTATGTTATTTTAAGTCTGTCAGCATCCTTTACAGAACATTTTTGAGCAATGTCCAAAAACTCGTAGTTATTAAGTGTGTGACCCCTGCCCTGATTAAAAAAAAAAGGTATTGTTTTGCAAACGAAAGTGTAAGTAACATAAACAACATATAAAACTATAAAGTAAAATAAAATAAATGTACGAGTGCGAACACGTTTAAAAATAGCTCTTTTTGCGATTTTATCTGACAAAAAGCCATTGTTCCTATAATCCATCGGATTTGGCGGGCCTTAATAAAATAAGTACATTTTTAAAAGACACACCTTTTGTTATTAGACAAAACATTTCCGAACAAAATCATTTTGAAAGAAAGACGACATAATGTTGGTATGTATTTAGATAGGAAAAGTGATTATCTACATATGTGATGTAATACATGCTTTACTTACACTGTTGGTTCAAAATCTTGAAAAAAATCGCAAATAAAAGTGACTATTTTGAAATTGTTTACACAACTTCGAGCTACTTTTAATTAAAATTTCTGAAAGTCATCTTCAGCTCTATTTTAGTTTCTTAGTGCACATTAGAAATTTGGAAATTTTTGGAAAGAAGTTTATTTCCAAAATTGATTAAGTATCAAACTTTTAATCTTAATTATGTTTCCTTTTTGAACAGCGTATATTTTCAAAAATATTCTTTGAAAATGTAAAGGCCGTATTTCTCATATTCTCTCAATGGAAGGAGTCTAAAACGAAACCGCCCGCAGAAGTAAATGCCCTATTTAGATATTTAAACGCGTTTTTCTCGCAAAAAGATTTTTCAATTTCACTTACAAAGAGGAATTAAAAGACAGACTTGAAATTTGAACTGAGTATGTTTTTTATTAGATAAATATTGACTATTTGGTATAAAACGTATGACGATTTTAAAGGCAATAAAACAGTCTTCTCATGACGATGCTCATAATTCAATTCAAATAAAAGTCCAATTTTCTTCAGCTTTTGCACACAAATTCGATATGATAAGCGTGTGACATCCCCTGACTAAAACTAACAATAATGTCCAGAAGAACATAATTCTTTTGTTCCTTCCATTATTATTCTAGACATATGTACTATGTTAATGTACACCTCCCATGTATAACTAATCTGGTTTTCATATACGCCATATAATCCCACCCAAAATATCCAAACATGGTATTAATGTTATCTTCTGAAAAGATCATCTACTAACCTCTGGTCCTCGAAAGAAGCCAATCAAAAATGGCTGGAATTCATCTGCACCCCTTTGATGCACCAAACCGATATCATCCAAGCGTACCTCGCGGTCTGCCCTATTAGCCTCATGAACGCCAATATAAATTCCCTTATTATCCTGCGGATTGGCCAGCCATTTCGCAAGTCCTTCAGTAACATTCAATTCCAGCCATCCCCGATAGTCTGTGGTTGTATTTAATGATGACAGAATCTCTAATTCACTTTCGTCGTCGGCCTGCACAATCGCATAAACAGCAATCGTAAATTCTTTTCCAACATTTCCTGCCGCCATTCTGCCTTGATTTGTTTTTTTGTATATCCTCAATTCGGCCATCATTAAGTAATTATGACTGGGCACTTGGGAAACATCGAACCATAGTCGGCGCCCATGCTCATGTCGGACTTCGGGTACATGGTGGTCTGAAAATATTTTGAATTTTATTTCATTATGATACCTTGATAATAAAAGTTGTTAGTGTTTAAACAGCAAAAGGTACTGGAATGGCACTAATTTGTGAAGATGATTTATCAAATAAATGGACCCAAGTTTTTGTAATTTGTTTTCTTTGAATCGGTTTTGACATTTTGCAAAGATAACTAAACTTTTCAAAATCAAAATGACTCAATAGTCCTTAACTATAGTTTAATGTTTTTTTACATAGTTTCTTGGCCTATGTGTTTGCATATTTTTAAATATCTGTGATAATTTAGAGAGCATATGTACATGTACATGCATTCCCTTTCTTGAGTCTATAAGCACAGCGGAATAAGGCAGCCTGATAAGTATAAGAAATGAGAGAAGATCAAACGAATTAGCCCATCACAAACAAAAAGAAAACAAATAAAATAACCCCTTGGGTTCTTGGGGTTTATTCCTTTTTTTAAGTGAGTCATATTATGGGAAGAAAAGAACAAAGAAAACGTTTGGGATAAGCCGGTTTTTATGCCTGGCGATCATCGAGATTGAAATATACAACAACAAAAAAAAGAACATACTCACACACAATATTCCCAAGTCCTCTAGACACTTACCTACTTACGTACCTACCTGCAACACAAAACTGGCGCTAAAGTTTGGAATCGATTTTAAATGGTCAATAATTGAGGTTTGTTCTTTTGTTGTGTGGTAAAAATAAACATCGCAATGCGATTGACCATCATCGGCATTTTAAATTGAATGTTGTTTATTTTTTGCTCTGCATTTAGACTAACAGGGTGGCATTTTTGTCGAATATAATGCTTTGGAATTTTTTTGGCAGCTTGAAAAATAAACACTTGCAAGCATTGGGGAGGTACATTAAGTATTCGCAAGTTTTGCATCCTTTTGAGAAGTTGACAGTTTAAATGATTCTGGGGGAATTTTAATTATTACAATTAAATGTGAACTTTAAATACCAAAGCAAGTAGGAATTTATTTGTAGTTTAAGAGGGTTACAAAGAATGAGCCTAACATAACTTTCCTATTTCTTTTCATTCATAGACGAACTATTTATTTTATGTTTTCTCATGAAAACTTTGGGCCTCAGAACAAATATATCTAAGATGTTCTTCAGGACACGAGATTGACAAATTCAATAAATTTGAAAAATAATTCCATAGTTTTTCTTTCGATATTCCTTGTTGAGGGGGAATGAACTCCCTGAATTAAATACTGAATAGTATGTGCAAGTGATATCGGAACTACAGTCGCATCGCAGTCTATTCTTTGATTTCGAACTGCAAGAATAAAAACTTTTTCGACCATAAAGTTTTAGATTTGAGGCGTTCAATGTAAAGATAAAACCTGATTAGTTTTTGATAATTGATAATATTCCTTAGAGGACCATTAATAATTGAATAATTGTAAGAAATATCGAATAGATCTAATATATCCGGAAAAAACTCTCCCATTTGACAATGGAATATCTAAGTACATATTTGTTTCTTGTTATTTGGTCCATAATATACCCTAAGACCTTGTTACCATCTAATAAGACGTAGAGCATTTATAATATGTCTCAAGCATCACCAATGTTACTAGGTATATCCTAAAATTGAACAAAAAAAATCAAAAAAGGTGATAGTTACATAACTTTAAAACCCCATATGTGTATACTAATGTACTTATGTACGTACTTTATGGAACATACAGTAATATCTTCTCTACCAACCTTTGCAGTTAACCAAAATCAAAATCGGATGGGCATCAACTTACCCACGTTAGATATTACGTTAAATTTATGGACGGTTTCAAATTTCGACCCCTTCTTATAAATCATTTTGTAAAAACAGGTAACTACCAACCTTTTTTCTTCTTCAATTTGAATAGAATTTAAAAAGTCCTTGTTGTGACTCATAACAAAAGGACCTTTCAAAAGTGCTAATTGGGATACTTGGAAGCAAGTGCATTATTCAACAAAATATAAAAGAACAATGCACTTAAAAACATTCTACCATCATCTATACCTGTATCATACAACAACCTGCTTGAAAGAGGTATACAAATTGAAAGAACATATAAATATTATGTACTTAAGCTCAGAGGCGCTTAGTTTTTCGTACAAAAAAAATATAAATCTTGGAATTTAGGTAAATGCAGGTAAATCCATTTCTAAGGATTGAAATAAAAAAATACAGTGAGGTGAATGATATTCATACCGAAAAATGTACTTATTGTTAAATTTATTGTTTGTGTAGAACTTAGACATAAATAGCAGAGTACTGAAGCCACCATTTTGAAGAAATGCGTTTGAAACAATATTCCCAGAAAAGAAGAAGTATAGAAGTTGACAGTGGCATTTAAGCTACTTATACAAGTGTTATTGAATAGTACACCTATCTTTGACTTAAACTTGTTAGTTTAATCATCTCATAATTAAACTCTGCAAAACCATTTAAAAAAAATATGCGAAATAAACAATTTACTTCTTTGTCTATTCTTAAACATGGTCTCTTGTTTCTATAATAACAAGATGTCTCTTATGCAGCAAGTCTTACACTTATAATTTCTTTTTAAGTTTAATCAGTTTTGAAACAAAAACAAAAAAAACAATTTAAGTCTTACACTTATAATATATTTTTAAGTTTATAATAAAAATGTATACGAAAAAATAACTTACTTTTATTTAGGAATGTCATGATAATATCACTTTGATCTATTGCGGTCTTATCGAGATCAGTTATAAAATTATCATCAGCTACATCTCTTTTCTTACGTGTAGATTCACCATTTTCTTCTTCGTTCAATCGATGGTAAACATCAAGAAGGTATTGTGGAGCAGATTTTCTGGAAGAAATTAAGAACAAATAATTATTTTTATACAAATCAACATTATCATTTTTTAATTAAAATTCTAAAAAATTCATACGACCTAAGAAATAATTAAATTGCAAATGCATCTCAAGGCATAAACAATATAAATAACTCAACACTCAATGTTCAAAAAGAATTGTCAATATTCAAACCTATTTTAAAAAATGAACATTTTGTAATTTTTCTTTTATTAATGTATACTAAATCATAAAGGGTTTACCAAAACAAACAATTTATGTAGTAAGAGTTTTGACAAATCTTAAAACCAACAATTTGACATCTGTCATTTAAGGGTAAGCAAATATTTATTTCGTTGCGAAGAAAGATTCATTAAGCAATGGTATATATTAGAGTATTGAAAATTTATATAACATAGAACAAGAAAAGTTTTCTTCTAAAAACTGTGGGTATGCTTGTAATTTGCAATTCTTTTGAAAGAGCATTCCACAAACGGGAAGGGGCAATTTACTGAGATTAGTAGGACACCTGGTGGCGGATAATATTGTGGAGATCTTAAATAAGACTGAGCTCTAGCTATTCAAAATCGACGTTTTATCCGGTCTTATACTCACAGTAAAATACTGCATAATTTATGGTTTAATGAGGCACTTCTTCAAATTGAGCAGCAATAAGTCAGAAGGAATTCTCAGGTATCGTAATCCAAAGTGCTCTGCAGCACGTTAATTTTTTCTATTATAAGTCCTAAATATTTTACATCTTTCAAATACATACATACATAGGTTATTACTTCATTATAAAGTACGACCAAAGGAAAATATATACATTTTAGCTCATTTCCATAGAACAAAACAGCAACAGTCTGAGCAATATTAAGTTTTACATACATTTCATTTGACAAAGTGACAAAGAAAAAAATGGCGTACAGCTCGGTAGCGGCACGCGTCTTCATTTAACCTAGCAGTTACAGTTATCCATTAAACCAACGCCGGACCACCACGGCTGGCTCCAATATATTACCGACGAGAGGCTCGACGTGTGTTACCAATGACGCGATGAATATTCTCTTCCAAGGCGTCAAATGCCTCGTACCTATCTGTTTAGAAAAGTAACTTTACATAACCGCACAAAAAATTAGTCTAGTGCTGTTAAATCGTAGGATCTTGAAAATTGTTTCGTTGCGCTTCGCGCGAACCGAAGCATTATTTGAGTATTAAATTTAAACAATTTACAAACTTTTTATTTTTATTATGAAACGGCAAACCAAACAGAGCATAAATTACATGACATCTGTCAAAAATTCCAACTCTGAAAAAAGTATTTTCGGATTGAAAATCACACATCTAAAAAAACACCTTTCGCAATGGGGTGTATGAGCTTTAAAAACATGAAGAAATCAACCAGTGATTTAATTGTTAAACAACATAAATAATATACTACAATCCGCTGTAAATTTTTCTCTTCTGCTCAAATGGTGGCAAACTTATGTTTCTTTCGTATGTAAGTTTGTAATAATCTTCAAAAGAATGTATCCAAACATTGAAAATATGCCACTTCTCGATTTTTAATTGACTTAAATTTGTTCCTATTCTTACCACCAATTTTCTAATTCGAATATATTTTTTCAATAAAAAGAACATAATTGGATGGTTAGATATTCAAACCTTGTTTAATATAACATCAATTTTTATTTAAACAGGCCGTTCCATTAGTGGGTTTTGAGTTAAATTAAATACCTACACATTTGGTTCTTTCATTTTCATAAGTATTTTCTTCTGATTAAGTTGTTAGCATGATTTTTTACGAAACTTTATTCAAGTGAACATTATGAAAACAGGTCCCTAAAAAGATATAAGGGAATCACCATTTTGTTCCCCAAGTCAAATTTAAGAAAAATAAATACGTATTTTGTTAAAGCATTTCTTAAAAAGATATTTAATCTACTGTAATTTCGATTTCAAAATGCGTATTTGCTCAATTGATATTAGAATTAACGCTTTTTAAAGAATGTGCTAGTATTTTGCTGAATTAACAGTTCCATCCATAAAGCAAATAATATAATTATAAAGTAATGCTCTCAAAAAAGTGTTCCAACTTCATTGAATCAGAGTGGTTACCTACATTGAACATAGAAGGGAATGGCTCATTCCTCTAAAACAAATTTAAAATAAACCTGCAAAATCACACTAAAATCACACTTTAGACAATTTAAATCTCTTTAAAAAAAATGAGCCTAAATCAACTTGTCAAGGTTAACAAAAAAACAAGGACGATTAAATCATAACTTAACCGAATTCAAGAACATTATATAATTTTAGCAATGTATGTTTTCATATTTGTATATGAAAAAAGGCGTTGAACTATAAATATAGTGTGAATAGGTATACTTTGTTCATTAATGTATCTTGTTCAATGAAGTTTATAAAAGGAGGTTTGTAATTCTATATCACCACATCTACCAGCAAAAAAAAAAACATAAAAAAGGACCACACCTTTAGTTTATAACTTTACAAAAATATAAACACCAAAGAATCTCAACTTTATATTGTCAGCTGCTGTAAAGGACGGCCGGCGATGACAGCAGATGTTGACGGTTGTTCATCTTTATATTTCATACAACAACAATAAAAAAAAACTATCTATTATAACCAATAACACGAGACCTCATCCATCAATCAACCACTTGATAGCTTGTAAAATCTTATTTTCCTATATCATTATAGAATCACAGCAAAGAGGTTCATATTAAAAAAAAAAAACTACCACAACTGTAGAATTTTAATTTTTAAAAATGCAAATTTCTGTTTATAGCAACTCAACGCTAGGATTAATACAACAGTCAAACATTTCCAGAGTAGGCCAAGCCTACGAATAAGTCTATTTCGCATTTCTTTTTCTTGAATCATCAAAATCATCAAGAAGTTATCATCTTCATATAAAATATTAAACGTCGACTGTCCGTCCGCCCTTAAGTCGCGTCGCAATCGTCGCTTCGTCTTGTTTGTGTCCAGAGTCAGACTTACACAATAGACACTGATTGTAATTATATATGTACATATATCGTAAAAATAACTCATCTTGTTTAACAAAATTTAAAATAAAATCGTAAAAATTAAAAATGTCGTTTTTAATAATAATTATGTATGTATGTAGGTACTTATTATTTATTTAAATACCTAATTGTTAACTTTTTCGTTCAACCCATCACTCAATTAGTGCGTTTTTTGTTTAATTGATCACTTCATTTGCGCATCCCGGTCAAGTTTTTATAGTACAGTACTCGTACATACCATA
Organism: Eupeodes latifasciatus; assembly: GCA_920104205.1. NCBI lineage: Eukaryota > Metazoa > Arthropoda > Insecta > Diptera > Syrphidae > Eupeodes > Eupeodes latifasciatus. Next base: position 89,293,942 of record OV049926.1, on the reverse strand, counting down.
CAGCACACATATCATCTTGAGCTTCAGATTATTAATTACTTAATTAAAATAAATAATATTCCTACAAATCTCCTCATTTCCAATTATAGTCTAGGAAGTGTAGTTACATTTTTAACGACTCATCAGTCAGTTTAAGGTGAGTTGACCTTAAGTCTCTATCAACAAAAGTTATAAAATAAGATTAACCATATGTTGTCAAAAAAGCTTTAGACGACCTAGAGCAACTCTTGAAATACTGAGATGATGTGTTGGCAATGGTGCTGGCCAAGATCGTGAGTCGAGTTTGACAAGCAAACCTCAATATAAATTAATCGATTTCAAAGAAGTCTAAGTCTTTCCATTTTGGTCTCTGAAGAATCGAACTTCATAAAAAATTGATGAAAGATTGTGATTTTCTTTCAACTTTAAAAAATTCCAAAAACGGAATTTCTGAAAAATGCTGAAACATCATTTTAAATTAAAAAGTAGGTATGTAATACTTTGAAATTATTTACTTGACTAAATTTTACATTCTATTCTACATTTGCATTGCAATATCAAAAAACAGAGGCTTTAACGCGAATTTGAAAGTAAATATGTATCTTTCTCATAATAGGTACTTGAGTCGAAAACAGTTTTTTGGTTGTTTTTGTTGCTTTTCGTGGTTTGTAAAAAAAGTTCTCAATTTAGTCTTTGTAAAAAATTGCCTATGTACATAATGTATGTATGTCAAATTATATTGTCAAAAATATTGTCAAATCTTAAATTTAAATGTAATCTACAATCATATTTTGCAACGATTTCTACTTAGACTATGAAACCTTCGTAGACAACTCGGAGCCGGCATGAACTTATTTTATTTTATCCAAAATTAATTAAAATTGCTTAACTGAAAGTTTTGTTTTCCAGAAATCTAGAATGTATACATATATTTCAATGCATTCTCACCGTAATGAAAGATGGTTATGCCTTCGTCTGGGCCGTTCTGATAATCCCAAAAAGTCCAATATCTCATCTTCCACATCCATCTTTTCATGATCGTCGAGCACACGATGCATAATAGTTTGATCGACTCCATTGTCAAGATAAATTCCCGATTGGCTAGCGAATACTAAAGTAATATTTACAAACAAAACACTTAAAATAACCACCGACTGCATTGTGGCGCAAATGCACTGGAAATTATTGCTCTTTATCATAAACCGACGGTGATACATTTTGTTAAACAAAAATCTCTAATTTTTTATTTCAAAAATTCACATTTATGTATGTATTTTCCAAGATACAACCATGAAAACTCAATTTTTATTCTTTCTTAATTTTCCGCACTCTCTGAAGATGGAAAACAAATTAAATAAAACATTAAACTTTTTTCTCACGATTAAACTTTGTACTTCGAATTTACATTGTTTCTTTCTTCTTTTTTTTCTGCAGATACAAATTCAATTACATCGATTAATTCAATTAACTCCCAATCAATATAAACAAACGTGCTCTTTAGGACCGTACAGCTTTACAAGCCATCGCGTAGTTTGCGATTCCTCTCAGCAACAACAACAACAGAAAGATAAGTATATCTTCTAAATATCTTTCTAAACAAACATTCCAATAAATTCAAGATGTTTTTTTACCGTTATTTACGAGTACCTTTGATAGTTAAGTTACACACAAAATTAAATACAAAGTGAAAAATAAAGTCAATGATCAACAAAAATCTTCGAAGAACTTGATGATGTTCAAATAAAAACGAACACAATAGATACGCGCGGCACTGTGATGGTTGTCTAGGTTTAGTGGACCTTATAGATATTTTTCTATAAAAGATACTCGTCGTAACTCGTAATAATAATATCCCTCTCTCTTCCAGAAGTGCATCCGATGAAATTCCAGAAATGACTGAAGAAACGAAACCAAGTTGTCTTGCGCCTTGGCTTTCTTTAGTGGCTGTTGGCTGGCTTACTGGCTGGCAGGCTGGCTGGCTGGCAGTGGTCGATCGGCCGGCTGGTGTTAGCTGGCATCTCATCTCAGGCAAGATCTAGCTAAACAGGCAGGCAGCAGGTAGGTAAAGGCATTCATCTTAAAGCCGTTTACGTTTCGTATTGTTGTCAGTTTAACAAAAAACATCTTTTCCGTGTCTTTCAACAGCAACAACGATATTATACCTCAGCGAACAGCGAGGAGCTCAATTCAGACGCCATCTCATCCCATATATTCCATCCAATCCAATCCAATCGAATCCAGCAAGCATCTACTTTGCTTCTTACTAGCTAGGCCAGTCCGTCCAAATTGAATCAGACATATCCGAGTCTTGTTGTTGTTTAGAGACAAGAGAAAAGGAAAGAACATTATTAACTAAAAGTAAAAATGTACCGAACAACAACAATAAATAAAAACAAAAGCAAACGCGCAAAAGAATACTCTTCTTTTGATCATCATCATTATTATGCCTCTTTTTCCAATATTGAATCTTTTGCCTTTTCATTGGCGGTATAGTATAATTGTAAGTTTATGGTTGCCACCTACGAAAAATATGTATCTATAGGGTCGTAAAAAGGTTATCAGAAAAAGGAAGGATGATCTGGGGCCTGATTATGGGATTCGGGGCGAATCGTTTTGCTAGCGAGTTTGCCATTTTTCAATTATTGCTTTCGCTTTTGCCTTCTTGCCCGTGATAGTACCCGTGGCATGATGGTTAGTGCGTTGAACTGCCATGTCAGAGGTCTTGGGTTCGATCCCTGTCTATGTCATCTAAACTTTTTTTTTTCACGGGTACTGCCTCTTGCGATGAATTGACAAACTCTCCAGGAGTAATTCTTGTCATGTAAAGTGCTTTCTCAAATTAGCCGTTCGGATTCGGCATATAAACTGTAGGTCCCCTCCATCCCTCGCACACAGGAATGGTTGAGAGTTGTAAGTCACTAGGCCCAACTTAATTATTTTACGCCTTCTTCGTTTTGAATTCGACCAATTAATGAATTCGAAGGCGAATTTGAAATCTCATAATGTTTGTAGGCGAGGTGAAATACGCTTTTTTTGGCGCATTCACAGGTGAAAGAGTGTTTATTATTATTCACTGTTCGATTTCGTGGATTCTTTCTTGATTGTTAATATATAAAAATGTGAGTTAGCTTTATTTTAATTTATAAAATTTAATTTATAAAATTTATTAAATAAATCACTGTTAATTTCACAAATTCAATTAAAACAAAACAAAATTTGTGGAAAGCTGTCAAATCACTGGTATATAGGAAGAAAAAGTCAAACCAAAAGTGTCAAATCACTGGAATATAGGAAGAACTATTTTCGCTTCGCCGCGAATTCGTTAATTAGGAAAATGCGACGCGAGTCCAATTTGAAAGGCCGCGAACCTCATAATCAGGCCCTTGAAGTAGTTTTTAGCGTTCGAAATAATATTTTACATTCCTTTTTTTCGAAAATACAATTGGGGTATAAAAAAATATACGACTTAACTTTTGAGTTTCAACATCCGCAATATTTTAACTGACATTGAATCCCAGTCAAATGATGATTTGTGTTCATATTCAGTGCGGTCAAAATTAACTTGAAAAAAAAGATGTTGGGATGCAACCCACACTGACAACATCGCATCCAATATCTCGTGTGAGATAAAATATTTGAAGCCAATATCTTTCTTTGCTCTCCTAATACTTGAGTCGAAATCCATTTTTTATCAGTTTTTTGTTGTTTTTGTAGGTCTTCATATTTTTTTTAAACTGTCAATTGATTTTTTTTTTAAATAACTATAAGTTAGCAACAATATTTTGCATATGATAAAATCATTTTGAAGTTAATAACTTCATTTATTTATGAAATATCGAGAATCGAACATCAATTTTTGCCAATTTTGTGTAGATTTTATTATTTTAAACCGATTCGATTGTTAGATTTTTATTAAAATTTTACGGTATGTTGACACAATGTCTTGTAAGATGAAATTAGTTTGATGCAAATTTCTTCAATTTTTGGCAAGATATTCTAGTCGAAAATCAAAGTAACGTTTTTTAGGTTTCTATTGTTTGTAAAGAAAACTGTTACTTCGATTTTTCTCAAAATTTTACCAGATGTCAAAAAAGTTATTCCTAGTTAAAGTTAAGGCGAAAAATATTTCTTTGCAGTTTTTTTATTTATAAGCGACAATGTATTTGAATTCGATATCTCTGAGATATACCTAGTCGACGCAAAATGGTATCCCACACGGACGTACGGATACTCAAACACACATGTCCCTCTAATAATATTTGATTTAGATTCTAGGGACCTTGAAAGCTCTTCACACTTACTACAGAATCCGATGACTATGCCCTCTGCATTCAAATGTACATTTTTTAACTTCTACTATATTATGTTAAAAAATCAATACAAACCCATCCGCAACTCATTCATCGGATTCTGTAATCGGTATGCTTGTTTCAAAAAAACATCTTCTCTAACTTTTAAATACGATCCTTTAAGTTGGTTTTCGAATTCAATCTTAACTTTGGGGTGAATCTTTTTGACATTTCATTGTTTTATCTTGCTCAGTAAATTAAAGATATCTGTCTTTTTTTTCTGTCTCTTTTTAATGATTTCTTTCTATTTAAAAACATGTATGTACATGTGTATGTATTTTTCAGAATAATAATTTAACTATGTAAAATTATTTCCATTGAATCTTTAATAAAACATGGTGGTAACCTTGAGAATACTGCATGTTTACCTATTTGGGCAGAGTGGAGGTGAAATAAGATTTTCAAGTGACGCTCAGCGTATAACCATAAAGATTTAATATATACTATGTAGATAGAAATGATTATTGTCTTCATGAAATATATATACAATTACCTACTTTTTTTTTGTGTGGATTTTCTAAGAAAAATTTGGAAAATTTAACTATACCTATACCTACAACTTTTCATGTCGATTGCGTGTTCACAGTTCAATGCCACATTGCCGGATTAACTAATTAATAATCTTATCGAAAAATTATGTATTCGTTAAAAATAAAAACGATCTTGAGTTTTTGATGAAATGAAGACATACTAAAATGTGTATTTGAGAAACACCTTTTTATGAACTTATCGACTTCCACCTGAACAGATTGTTTTACAAATCTTTTTTAAATTGTGTTTTCCCAAAAATAATGTTTTTAATACTGACAAATTGAAACCGGATATATGTACATACATACTTTAAACCCTTCAAGTAAATTAATACGAAAAGTATTTTTGAAAATATACTCTTAAAATTTTTTTCCCTAAAATTTCTTACAACTCTTTGCAATGAAACGATATTTTCGAAAAACTGTCAAACATTACAAAAAAAACATAGCAAAGCGTAGCGTTTATGTCTATTTATGTTATTGATTTTACATTTTAAGACTCGGCCATAGGCCGTATCACCTTCATACAAAAGACTAAAGTCTATTAGATGAAATTTTGTTTATGAATTTATCAATTCGTTTCTTTTTTTTTAAATCGGTTACTAGAATCAACTTGAAGTAGTAAACAGATAAGCAGACATGTAATGTGTATTTTGTTATTGCATTAATTCTTATTTTAAGTTTGAATATTCAATTTATTTTTGTAAGTATGTACATACATATATATTATTTTCGGTATTTTTGTATATAAATATTTATGTAATCTACACATTCTGATTATCCTACTCAAAGTTATATCATGAGTGAATTATTTATTCCATTTCAACAGTAGTTTAAGCTGTAGAAACAGAGGAAAAGGCAGGGAAGACAGAGTTTCGGAACCAAGATTCTCGCGTTCGCCATCATATTTTTAAAGTTAGTTTTAGTTTCCATTTAAATTATTACAACTCCATTTTCTGATTTTTGTGACCAATTCCGTACTATTGTAATTTTTTAAAGTAAAGTAAAATCCATTCATTTCAAAGTGAAGAAAATCGAGAACCAAACATACATTTTTAACAATTGCATATACGTACTGTTTTTTTGTAGATTTCAATTTTTTATGAAAAAAACGGACTGTTGGTTTTTTGTAAAAAATTTACTAAATATCGAAAACAATATTTTCTGTAGATAAAATTAGTTTGAAGCCAATATTTTTATATTTTGAAAAGATATATTTGAGTCGAAAGTAAATTTTAAATAAGTTTTAGTATTGTTTTTTTAGGTTTATATTTTTTGTAAAAAAAAACTGTCAATTCGATTTTTCTCAAATTTTTACCGAATGCTGAAAACAGTATTTCCTATAAGACAAAATGGCGCGTATTCATAGAGAATTAATAAAGTCGTGATTTTTTGATCTATAGTTTAAGGCTTGTCGATTAAATAAACACAGCTCTTATTCATAGTCAATTTTCCTGATGTGTTTGGTAAAACCCCAGTTTAAGGTTGTATTCTACTACAATTATACTTCAAATGACAGGTCAAAGCAAAAAAAAAACTGTTATATTTTCAAACTCGTTATTTTGTGCTGTCATTCCTCGGATTGGATGTCGAAAAGAGTAAACAAAACTAATTAATAGTAAATAAAAAAAAACAACTAACAACATTCAATAACATTTTAGATGAACAACAAGGAAAATATAAAACGCGAACGACAGGAAAACTTATCGCAGTCAGAGTAAGAACGTTGTAGCGAAAATTGCCAAAAAGAAGAGCTACACCAGCAAGTTTATGTACAATTTATTTGATATGATTTCCTTTTTCAGCTTTTTAATTCACAAACAAAAATCAAATACGACATTTGGCTGTGATAATAACTACTTAAACACAGCATTTCCTATGTTTATAGTTAAACCACATGTTTAGCTCTAAACTCAGGTTTAAATTTATTTATAAATAGCCTAAACTGGCCTTGCTTAGTAACTACTTAGCAAGAGTTTAGCAAACATCTATGAATATGCCCTAATAAGTTTAAAGCCATAATCTCAACTTTTTGAACAGAAATTTGAGCCGAAAATCAATTTTTACCAACTTTTATTAATTTTGTTTTAACTTTCTTTTTGTAAAAAAAAAACTGTCAATTTGAATTTTCTCAAAATTTTACCGAATATTGAAAACAATATTTCTTATAAGATAAAATAAGTTTAAAGCAATAATCTCAAATTTTTGAAAAGATATTTGAGTCGAAAATAAATGTTTACCAACTTTTAGTAATTTTTTTTAGTTTTCTTATTTTTGGTGAAAAAAACTTCCAATTCGATTTTTCTCAAAATTTTACTGAATCTCGAAAACAATATTTTTTATATGATAAAATTAGTTTGAAGTCAATATCTCAAATTTTTGAAAAGATTTTTGAGCCGAAATGCAATTTTTTATCAACTTTTATTAATTTTTGTTTAGCTTTTTTATTTTTTGTAAAAAAAACTGTCAATTCGATTTTTATCAAAATTTTACCAGATGTCAAAAACATTATTTCTCGTAGCATAAAATTATTTTGGAGATAAAATCATATTTTGTTCGTAAAATATTCAAGGTGACAAATATTTGTTTTCAGTTTTTTTTTTTTTGATTAATTGGATTTTTTTCCAAAAATATATTTGTTTAGCACCACGTATATAATATAAAATTTAATTCAAGTTTCTAGCGTTATTTGTTCGTGAGATATTTTGAGTTAACTAAAATGTTGACCTTTTTTTTAAATTGCTATTAAAAAAAAAACACCCACGCAATTTTTTTGAGAGTCCTTTCTTTATCTTTCTGCATTATTATCTATATAACAACATTTTTTTAAGTCGATATCTCTACTGGTTCCTGAGCTATGGACGGCGATAAAAAATTTGGATGTACGGACGTACGAAGGTACGAACGTACGTACACACGCATGCATAGACATCTCTCTAAAAATCTTTTATTTCGACTCTAGGGACCTTGAAACGTTGAGAAATGTCAAAATTGTCAGTTCGACAAATCGGTCCGATTACAATAACTTCCTATGGGAAGTTAAAAATTAAAAAACCAAAGAAGAAGGGAAATGTGTTTAAATATGAAGGGTCAATTTTCAAATACTTTATTCAAACCACAAGATTGTTTTTAACATATACATACATATCTTAAAAGGCCGGATTCAAAGATGATCGGTTTGGCAAAAAGTGAAAGAAATCGCCAATAAGTCAAACATGCATTTTACAAACTGATAAAATATAGGTAAGGCAAAAGTCAAAGTTCAGAGCCAGGAAAGGGCATGTGACCCCCTTTCCCTCGCGGTTTGTTTGATGGCAAAACAACTTATTGTTAACAATAAACTAGATATCAATTAGTTCATCAAGAACAAGATTCTTCAAAAAAATGCATATTTTGTACATCCAAAAACCGAGGACACGAATTTAGGATTCACTTGCTTACTTTTAGATGGAATATAAATATGATACTATCTCATATTTCTGAAATTCAATAAAGACGATTTTAACGTCTTAGTTAGTTTCACACTTCAAATCCATCACCGACGCACGCGTCATATTTATGCACCTTGCTAAGTAAAAAGACAGGTTGTTTACTTCAGTTTTTAGTTTGTAGCAATCTAAATCTATAAATTTTGAATTTTTAAAAGTAAGCAATTTATGAAAATTATGTACAAGGTTTTATTTTATAATTGAGACAAAAATGTTTATAAATTAATAAAAAATGCATGTATGTATGTATGTATGTAAATAAAATTTCAATTCTGAATGGAAAGATAAGCTATTATTTGCAATATTTTATTTGTAACCCAATCAAATAAGGCACAAATATTTACTAATATTGATAAATATCACCCCCCCTTGGACATTTTTTTTGACTTAAGTAATCACCTTACTGAACACAGTAATTCCTTTGATTGCTTATATACATAATTTTGATTTTAGAAGAGCTAATTTCCAGCAGTTGTCTGAAGATTTAACCATTTCTGGAATTGCTGATACATTAGCATTTTTTAACATTGACGAAGCAGTTTCAACTTTTTATAAGATCCTTAATTATTGTTTGGAAAAAAATGTACCCTTAAAGAAATCAAGAAATACAAACTTTAGCCATCCTTGGTACACGAAAGAATTGCGTTTACTGGGTAACAAAAGAAATAAGGCATGGAAAACGTATCTCAAAACTCTGTCTCCAATCAATCGACAAATTTCCGTCATTCATTTGTTATTAGCCCTCAAGAAGTTGATGAAGTATATTTTCATAATCTTCACTCCTTTTCACAAACTAGCTGTAGTCACATCCCTGTGCTACAGAGTACGGTCCTTGATCTTTTATCCGCGTTGAATGATGACTGCTCAGCCGGCCCCGGATGGTATTCCCCCGATGGTATTAAAAAAGTGTAGTAATGCTTTAGTTGAAACCCTTACGTTCTTATTTAAACTTTCTCTAAAAACAGGCAAATTTCCCAATATATGGAAGGAGTCATTTCTAACACCAATTTTCAAGAAAGGTAACAAGGCGGATATAAGCAACTACAGGCCCATTGCAAAGCTTTCTTGCATTCCTAAAGTGTTTGAACAAGTTCTATGTGAAAGTGTAGCATTTTTTAGTAAGAATCTCATTTGCGAACAGCAACATGATTTTGTGAAACAAAGATCAACCGTTACTAATCTCCTCACATTCTCAAACATATGTTCAAACGCTTTAGAACAAGGTTATGAAGTTGACTGTATATACACTGACTTTTCCAAAGCTTTTGACCAACTTAGCCACGCAATTATTTTATTTAAACTTAAAGCTCTTGGTTTTCCACCATTTTTCTTAGCTTGGATCAAATCATACCTTGAAAACAGATCCTATGAGGTAAAATTTAGAAATTGCCTTTCTGAACCTTTTGTTGCTCAATCTGGTGTTCCCCAGGGAAGCCATCTTGGCCCTTTTCTGTTTATCCTGTCTATTAACGATGTATCGTCATGTCTACGCTCAAGTGAAGTACTCATTTTTGCTGACGACATGAAGATTTTTAAAATAATAAAGTCCACCCATGATCGTATTCTTTTACAAGCCGACATTGATAGTTTCACATTTTGGTGTGGGAAAAATAGCCTTTCACTCAACCCTTTAAAATGCCAGACGATAACTTTTACTAAAAAACGAATCGGTAGTGTATTTGATTATTGTATATCACAGCAAAAACTCTTTCGCGTCTCCACATTTAAAGATTTAGGTATTCATTTCTGTTCCAACTTAAAATTTACACATCACATTAATTTGATTGTTAATAAAGCAAGTTCTATGCTTGGTTTTATAAAACGCTGGGCAAAGGATTTCAATGATCCCTATGTTACTCTTTCTTTGTATAATTGCCATGTTCGTCCTCATCTTGAATATGCTTCGCAGGTATGGACTCCCTATTACGAAATTCATAGAAAACGTATCGAATCAATTCAACATAACTTCATTCGCTTTGCCCTAAAGGGTCTTCCTTGGGATGATCCTTATGATCTGCCTCCCTATGAACATCGTATTCAGCTTCTTCAAATGCAATCTCTCCATCAAAGGCGTGTTAATAATGACGTAATATTTTTTCATCAACTCATTAATGGTGAAATTGATGCACCTTATTTACTATCTTGTGTACATTTGAATTACCGAGGCGGAACTCATCACCTGCGTAAATTTGATTTTATACATATTGACTTCCATAGAACTAACTATGGGAAGAATGAAGCTTTAAGTCGAATGAGCATTTTATATAACTTAAACTGTTCATCGATAGATTTAAATTTGAATAAGGTGGGATTAAAATCATTGTTTAGAACCAGTGCTCCACTATCGTAAACGTTCTCATTTTATTTTTTGTTCTGTAATAGTTAAATGTTAATTATGTTTTGTATTTTGTGCGTGTGTTAGGCTATAATTGTATTATTTTTTTTACTAACAACTAACACATGCACTTATGATGAGCCTCTGATCGTAGTTTGACGCTTGCTTTAAGCTTACTACTTGCTATAAGCTTACTATCTACTAAAAAAAAATAAAAACTTTTGAGACTTTATTTTTTGAAAGTAACAAAATCTGTTAACGGGTCACTCAGTTTTCTTTCAAAACTTCGTTTTATTTTAAATTAAAGAACAAAAACTTAGAATTTTTAGATTTTGACAAAATTTTTCTAATAATCGGATAAATGAAATATTAATTTTCGCAATGCATTTCTCAAGGAAAATGTACATACCTATGACAATAACCATGACCTTGCTGTACAAGATGTGTGGGGGTCAAACTGACTTCCGTGTAGATGTAGGGTTGCTATATGCTTGTCTACAATCTGGAAGGAAGAAGCGCTTACTTGCACCTCCACATGGTGGCCCTTGGGGCACGAGTTAGAGTTACTGATCAATTCATAATTATTGAAAAACGCACAGCTTAGAACTGCACTGAGAAAATTTCTCAACTTGTGAGCGAATGCAAGAAGCTACGGCTTACTTCTTTCCTAAGATTAAATCTTGCGAAAGATGGTAAACACATGACTGTCGTCCTTCCTCTGGGCAGAGGCTGACTTACTGATAAAAATTATACAAATCCAATAACGGTTGGGTACGATTGACCGCATTTTAAAATCTCGTTTTTAAAATCTCGGATCTTAAAATCTCGCATTATGAAATCTCTTATATCGAAATCTCGCAATTACAAAATCTCGCTTAATGAAAGCTCGCAACATTAAAATCTCGCAAACTAAAATTTTTAAATTTTAAATATTTTATTTCAATGCGTGATTATAAGTCTGTCTGATATTAACTATGCATAATCTACTTGTTTACTACTTTAAATTGTAATCATTGTATTATATATAAAAAACGACTTCAACTGTCGAAAATTGATTACTTGCGAAGCATAGCTCAAAACCTCTCGCTATCTTAAAATTATTGTTTTTGTATGGAATTTGTATATTATCTTTACTTTTTGTTTGTTAACTATTGAAGTTATTTATTTTTCAATTAAATGACTTTCCTGGGAATTTATGTATTGTGTTTTGTTTTTGTTTTTTTTTGTTGTTTATTTATGAGAAAAAGATAGAAAAGGTAAAAGTTTGTTATATGCATATTAGACTTCTATATCAGTTGTTCATAGTGTTCAAGATCAACTGGATTAAGGATTAAAAGGATTTAATTCGATCGAATTTGTCGACTTTTACAATGCGAAATTTTTGTGGTGCGAGATTTTGTTATAGCGAGAATTTTATGCAGAAGCGAGATTTTTTTTTAAAATGCGAAATTTTGGTTTGCGGGATTTTGAAAATGCGAGATTTTCTTATGTAAGATTTTAAAAATGCGAAATTTTGTTTTGCGTGAAATTTTTAAAAATGCGAGATTTCGTTATAAGAGATTTTAGTTTGCGATCAATCGTACCGCTCCCATCCAATAAGTATCAGTAAATACACAAATCGAATGGCTATTGTCATCGGTATTTAAAATATTTAAAAAAAAAAGTCTGAAGCGGAATTAAAAATCATTTTTAGGAATGATGTAAATTGTAGATAAAGCTCGGCGGATTGCATCCCACAAGAAGTAGGGCGACCACTTCTAGGGTTATCTTCCCTAGATGTCACTTCATTAAAGACTAAATTAACATACCACTGTAGATGTGGTACCACGGGATATGTTGAAGCCCCCTGGTTAATTCCAGGAACATACATATGTGGGATGGCGTCCTTGTGAGAGTATCATGGGGGCTGTGGTTTATCCTATATGCATAGGGTATTGGGTTTTCATTACTCAAAAAATCAATATATAGATAGACTAAGCCAATACCAAAGGTTAATAAGGAAGTGAAATTGTTATGTCTTGGTAGCTTAGAAAGAGGAACTCACTCGAAGCATTTCGCCAAATAAGAGAGAGTAAATATTTGCGTAAATCCTTTTGGTTATTTTCAAAAACTAAGCAATAAAACAATGCCTGGGGCAGCAAGTTTAAGAACTTGCCATCAAATTAAGGCTCACTGCCAGGTGTTGATGTTGTAAGCAATTATTCTCTGTACAAGATGTGTGCTTTGGGTAGTTGTTCTGGGAAAATAAGAAATTGTCTTTTATTTCGATCTCATTGAAATTGGACCCAAATGTTTTTTCATAATACTGATGTTAGCCATTTGATACATTGTACCTTTAACAGAAAGTTAGTTCCAAACACCAGAACTTGCAAAACATTCTCATACCATGACCTACCCACCGCCATGCTTCACAGTAGCTTCAAAAATTCTTCATTTCCTTTCCGCCATACATACATACATTATTCCAGAACCTTTAAGTGCCTTGCACATGAGAGCGAACAACGAATGGACGAACAAACGTGATTTTACATATTTCAAAAAGTCAATTCCAAACAAAAACACATTTAAATTATAAGAAACCAATTGACAATAATGTTAGGATAATAAAATTTGCATTTATTTCTCTAAAACAAGACAATTTTGTAAAAACAATTTGTTGGTAACGAATTGCAGTGTGGTTGCTACGAACTGTCAAACTCTATTCGCGTTCCACATACCATCCACACTGCAACGAATAAATTGTTCGCAACCTCAACTTAACCTCAAAATTATACCACTCTTGTTTTGTGTTTGTGTGAAAGATCATGGCTGAGGAAAATATGGAGAAAAGGGTTGACAATTCGTCGCTGTCTGCGAATAGAAATAAAGCTCATGTGAAAGAAAAGTCAAAATATGCGAACATCCACAGTTCGCAGTTCGTATAGCTCATGTGCAAGATGCTTTAAGGTTAAATTCCCTTTCATCCGTGAACAAAACCTTATTTATGATATTGCCATTTGTCTAACGGTTAACAAACATGGCAAAAATATGTATTATTTTTATTTCAAGAAGACGTATCCAATGTTATACATATGATGTACATTAGCAAACTTAAGTCGTTCATTTCTATTTTTCACTTACGAGTATGTATAACTTTTTATACACGGCTGCAAGGCCATTTCGATCATTCTTCTGTTAAAATCTTAAAATTATGTACCTAATGGTATTATGAAAGTGTTATATTGCACAATTTTTGCTATTTCTCGTACTGATTTATCGTCCTTGTTATGCGACGAAAACAAGTTTTCCAAAGACGTTTATTTTAGTTTTGGTGCCATTACCTCGTGGAGCAGGAAACTACCTTAAATATATGTAAATAAAAGTCTTTCGTAATACAAGGTTAATAATAACATTGTCATTTGAGGGGAAAAAAATCAGTTACAAAGATACTACAGTGCAAAAACAGTGATTGTGCGATTATGTGTGAGATGTTAAATTAAGGAGGTTTTTGGTTATTTATTTGCTAATAAATTACTTCAAATACAGTTTTTTCCATTTAAATTTGAAAAAAGAGGCTGGGATGCGACCCACACTGATAACTTCCCATCCCGTCTGTCGATTTGTCTTGCTTAAAAGTTTGTCTATATGTATCAATTTTTACCAAATTTGCGTACTATTTTTTATAGATTTTATTTTATTGAATATCGAAAATAATATTTTCTGTGAAATAAAATAAGTTTGAAGCTAATATTTTTCATTCTTGAAAAGCTATTTGAGTCGAAAGTAAATTTTTACCAAGTTTTAGTATTGTTTTTGTTTAGGTTTTTAATTTTTTGTAAAAAAACTGTCAATTCGATTTTTTTTCAAAATTTTACTGAATGTTGAAAAACAATATATTTTGAAAGATAAAAGTAGTTTAAAGCCATTATCTCAAAGTTTTGAAAAAATATTTGAGTAGAAAATAAATTGTTACTACCAACTTTTATAATTTTTAAAAGAGGTTTGTCATAATACAAATTCTATATACTGTTGAAAAAATTCAAGCAAAGTAGAAGACAATGCACTATATTTCGGACTTGTTGAATTATTGATTCAAAATAGCTTGCAGCCTCTTTTATAAAACTTAAGCTAAGCCCTGAGCTATAATCTTTTATTAGATTTTAATTTTTTATTAGATTTTAATTTTCAACTTCAAATGTTAAGAAATTTAAACTTGGTTGAATATAGTTCGTAGTAAGTTTTTGCATAAAAACTTATGTTAGATGAACTGAAATTTTGGAAAAATTGCGTCTTGACAAGGTGCCTCACTCAGTCAACTGATGAGTCCATGTAAGTTCCACCCGGACGAAACGCCAAAATTTTTTCAAGGACTAAAGGCTGCAAGCTATTTTGAATTTTATATTTTTTTTTTTTTAGGTTTTTATTTTTTGTAAAAAAACTGTCAATTCGATTTTTCTCAAAATTTGCCCGAATGTTTAAAACAATATTCTTATAAGTTAAAATAATTTGGAAGCCATAATGTCAAATGTTTAAAAATATATTTGAGTCGAAAATCAATTTTTACCAACTTTTGTTAAATTTTTTTTAGGTTTTTTAATTTTTTGTTAAAAAACTGTCAATTCGTTTTTTTTTCAAAATTTTACTGAATGTTGAAAATAATATTTCTTATAAGATAAAATAAGTTTGAAGCCATAATCTCAAGTTTTTAAAAAGATATTTGAGTCGAAATTTAATTTTTACCAACTTTGAGTAATGTTTTTTTTAAGTTTTTATTTTTTATAAAAAACAAAACATCATTCTTCGTTGCAAAAAATTGTTTTGGAGATGAAATCATATTTTAGTCGTAAAATTTTCGAGGTGACAAATTTTTTTTTCAGTTTTTTTTTATTTATAAAAAAACCGTTAATTGGATTTTTTTACAAAAATATAATCGTTTTGTATCACGTTACAATATATAATATAAAATTTAATTCAAGTCTCTAGCGTCATGGGTTCATGAGATATTTAGGTTTAACCAAAATTTCACCTTTTTTTTAAACCGCTATGGTAAAAAAACCACCCACGAAATTTTCTTGAGAGCCCTTTGTGCATCTTTCTGCCTTATTATCTGTATAACAAAATTTATTTGAAGTCGATATCTCTTCTGGTTCTTGAGCTATGGACGACGAAAAAACGTCGCGAACGTACGGACGTACGGACATACGGACGTACGAACGTACGTACACACGCACGCACAGACATCTTTCTAAAAATCTTTTATTTCGACTCTAGTGACCTTGAAACGTCGAGAAATGTCAAAATTTTCAATTTGACAAATCGGACCCATTACCTTCCTATGGGAAGTTAATAAAATATTTTATAAAATGATGATTAAGTTCTACTACTTGTATTCATTTTCTCTTTGTCCGATTAAACTTGAGAGCCACTGTACATTTTCACATTTATATTATACTAGCTGACCCGGCAGACTTCGTACTGCCTAACTCGATAAATAAAAGACCTAAACTTTTGTATAAATTAATTTCAAAACAAACAAAACGTATTGAATATTTAATTTTTTAATGAAGCATGAAGTTTTATATAACAGTTTTCCTGAAATACTGGCTATTTATAAGGTTTAAATTTTTATTAACAGACACACACTGTTATGACAATTTGTTAATCAATTTAAAGCTTTCTCATAAACTATATTTTTTGTTTTGTTTTGCGTAAATAAACAAAGAAGACGGTTTTCCGGCGCGAGAACACGCGACGTATAATTGTCCATGCGCGAAACAGGGAAACTCCAAGTTGATTCCGCAAACTTCTAAAGACTGTCCTTGCGATTTATTTATTGTCATCGCAATGGCCAGACGTACTGGAAATTGTAAGCGTTTAAAATCGAATGGTAAATCCGTTGAAATCATCGGTATTCGCGGGATCAAGACATCCTCTCCTTTGTATTTTCCTTTTATGATTGTGTCCTCAATGACGTTATTCATCAGCTTTTTCACAGCCAGTCTTGTTCCATTGCATAGTCGAGGTTGATTAATGTTACGCAGCATGATGACAACTGATCCTACGTTTAACTGCAAATTGTGAGGTGGTAATCCAGGCAATTCCAGTGAATTTAAAAACTCCGTGGGATAGTTAACTACGTGATCCTGGTTCATAACGGTGTCCACTGATTTGAAGGAAACCAACTGTCCTGGAAGAAAATTCTGAATGGTCGCATTGAGATCCTCGACATCTTTATTTTTCGCTGCAAATATTGCTCGTTCACCCAGGCAATTATGGTCAGCGTTACCACTTCTCAAAAAAATGTGGAAGTAGATTTTAGGAAAAAAGTGAAGTAGATTGAGAAAAATGGAAGTAGATTTCAAAAATTAACTTTTTCATATTATTCTACATATTTTTAAATTACATTATTTCAATAAAAAAATTTAAAAAAAAAACTAGAATTATTTAAGCCTTCATATCATATAATTCAATATGTTAATGTAACATTTCTTAAATTAATTCTTGGTTGTTGTCAACGAAAACGCAAAGATTGGGTTCGTGTTGGTCAAATAAAATGACTTAAGGATGTTTTGTTTGCAAAGGACGAGTTCTACAAGAAATAGTTATTGTAATCTTAATACAATTTCAGTACATCAAGAAACCTTTTATCTTTGTATCTTTTGGCAACTTGAAAATATCTTTTCATATTGAAAACAAAAAATCAAATCCAAAATAACACTATAGCACAACTTAACACAAATAACATTAACAAACAGAAAAGTAATTAAATGCACGATTGGTTCGCATGAACTCGCTCATGTATCCAAAAAAGTCTGTTTAAAACTACATATTTCCTGTATTTTACCTGCAAAAAAAGATTGTTTTCGAAGATGTAAATGCCATTTGATTTCTCAAAAAACCTTAATTTTTTAAAATTTGTATTTGAAAATCGTTTTTGAATTTTAGTTTAAAAACATTTGTGGTATGGAGTTTTGAACTTATTATATCGAATTTCGAAAAGAAATTTATATTTTTTTAAATTAAAAACTATGGCATTTTTGGTCATCAAATATTATTGAGACAGTATAAGAGCTTTTGCAGCAAAAAAAATAGTTTAGTTCTTGAGAAAAATTAAAAACAAAATAACGGTTCTATGGGGGTATACCCTTCTGGAGCAATACAACAATTTTTTTTATATTGAGAACACAAATTTTAGCAAAAAATAAAAAAATATCTATCGGTTTGTTTTTGACAAAATTCGAATTATCGATTTTTGACCGTACAAATTTGTATTGGGACTACTTTTATTTTTAGTTTGAAGAAACAGGAAAGACATACAGACAAACCGACAAAATCGGGGGACCCACTTTTTTCGACTTCTCTGCCATCGTAATGTCATGTTTGATAAAATCTCGAATTCAAATTTATTTACGAATGCAAAACTTGCCATACAGGTCTTATATGTCGAAAGTAAAAATGACAAAAGGGTTAAACTAGAAAACATTAAATAAAACGGAACCTCACCGCAAATGCAAATACTCAAGCGATTTTTAATTCTCTAGAAAATTTTGAGACTACATACAAGAGTGATAAGAAGAAAAAAGGAGTAGATTCAGTCTACTTTCATTAAAATTGAAGTAGGTAGAAACACAGATCTTAAAAATGAAGTAGATTTTAATATTTTGATGATGGTGCGAAGTAGGAAGTAGATTTTCAATTTATTTGAACAAAAGAAGTAGATCTACTTCAATTGAAGTTAAGTGGTAACGCTTATGGTTATTGAACTTTTGCGCTATATCTGGAAAAACACGCTGAATAAGCTCCTCTTTTGAATCTGTGATGTGAAAGAAATCTGTGGGTAATGTGATGAATCTGGTCGAGGTGTCGATTGCAACTTTATTATTTCCAATATCTAACAACTGCTTCGCAAACACATTTGGAGTTTCATCATGTTGCAAAAATACTCGCATGTTAGTTGTTAATTGGAGTGTCTACGTACTGCCACAAATTCGATGATTTTAGGCATGCATTTAGTTCATCAGCAACAGTTGATCGAGGAATAACTGGAAGAGTCTGACGAAAATCACCTGAACAGAATCATGGCCCCACCATAAATATTTAGGTTGTCACAAAGATCTTTCAATGTTCTGTCCAGCGCCTGCAGTGACCTCTTATGGGCCATTGTGCATTCATCCCAAACAATTAATTTGCATACCTGTAGGATCTTGGCCATTGCGCTATTTTTGGCGATGTTGCAAATTGGTGTTTCGGTGATGACAAATATTATGGTTGTGTTCAGAAACTTAATTTGTGACAAAACTTAAGATTTATTAAACTTAAAAAAATAATCTGATACAGTTACAACTGAAGTTAGCTAAAATTAAGTTTCGCGAAGCCGACCAAATTAATTGGAAATCAGTACTACTAATAGTTTATTACATTTTTTGTCGCGTTCGCGATTCACTTTTGTTTATTTTCGGAACGCGACATTAGATCCTCCAAAGCGCACGCGAAGACTATTTTCATAGATATGATTGGTCGCATTCACAAAGCTAGTGGCTACGTAGTCAAGGGATTCTGGTTGGCTAAATCTAACTACAAAAGTAGTTGAAATTTCCCCTCCGACGTAGTGTAAAATTTTCAGCTACAAAGTTAGTGCACACTGGTTTTGACGTTTCACAATCAGCTGTTCGGTAAGGACACAAGAATTCAAAATGAAATGAATCTTTCGGTATTTAAATACAAATATAAATCAATCATATTATACATATCTTCTACTAGCTTTTACCCGCGACTTCGTCCGCATTAGATAGTTTTTTTTGGATAGTAGTATGAAAAAACCTGAGCTGTACTTTTTTGTACGTATGTTTGAATTGTGCCGAGATGGGATGAGGCCATACTAAGTGTGATTGGCATAGGTTAGGTTAGGTGACGAACCGAGTAAATTAGTAAGTATTAAAGAAACAATTAAATTTACACGACAAATAAAATGTTTGAGATTTCGTTATAAGAGATTTTAGTTTGCGATCAATCGTACCGCTCCCATCCAATAAGTATCAGTAAATACACAAATCGAATGGCTATTGTCATCGGTATTTAAAATATTTAAAAAAAAAGTCTGAAGCGGAATTAAAAATCATTTTTAGGAATGATGTAAATTGTAGATAAAGCTCGGCGGATTGCATCCCACAAGAAGTAGGGCGACCACTTCTAGGGTTATCTTCCCTAGATGTCACTTCATTAAAGACTAAATTAACATACCACTGTAGATGTGGTACCACGGGATATGTTGAAGCCCCCTGGTTAATTCCAGGAACATACATATGTGGGATGGCGTCCTTGTGAGAGTATCATGGGGGCTGTGGTTTATCCTATATGCATAGGGTATTGGGTTTTCATTACTCAAAAAATCAATATATAGATAGACTAAGCCAATACCAAAGGTTAATAAGGAAGTGAAATTGTTATGTCTTGGTAGCTTAGAAAGAGGAACTCACTCGAAGCATTTCGCCAAATAAGAGAGAGTAAATATTTGCGTAAATCCTTTTGGTTATTTTCAAAAACTAAGCAATAAAACAATGCCTGGGGCAGCAAGTTTAAGAACTTGCCATCAAATTAAGGCTCACTGCCAGGTGTTGATGTTGTAAGCAATTATTCTCTGTACAAGATGTGTGCTTTGGGTAGTTGTTCTGGGAAAATAAGAAATTGTCTTTTATTTCGATCTCATTGAAATTGGACCCAAATGTTTTTTCATAATACTGATGTTAGCCATTTGATACATTGTACCTTTAACAGAAAGTTAGTTCCAAACACCAGAACTTGCAAAACATTCTCATACCATGACCTACCCACCGCCATGCTTCACAGTAGCTTCAAAAATTCTTCATTTCCTTTCCGCCATACATACATACATTATTCCAGAACCTTTAAGTGCCTTGCACATGAGAGCGAACAACGAATGGACGAACAAACGTGATTTTACATATTTCAAAAAGTCAATTCCAAACAAAAACACATTTAAATTATAAGAAACCAATTGACAATAATGTTAGGATAATAAGATTTGCATTTTTTTCTCTAAAACAAGACAATTTTGTAAAAACAATTTGTTGGTAACGAATTGCAGTGTGGTTGCTACGAACTGTCAAACTCTATTCGCGTTCCACATACCATCCACACTGCAACGAATAAATTGTTCGCAACCTCAACTTAACCTCAAAAATATACCACTCTTGTTTTGTTTTTGTGTGAAAGATCATGGCTGAGGAAAATATGGAGAAAAGGGTTGACAATTCGTCGCTGTCTGCGAATAGAAATAAAGCTCATGTGAAAGAAAAGTCAAAATATGCGAACATCCACAGTTCGCAGTTCGTATAGCTCATGTGCAAGATGCTTTAAGGTTTAATTCCCTTTCATCCGTGAACAAAACCTTATTTATGATATTGCCATTTGTCTAACGGTTAACAAACATGGCAAAAATATGTATTATTTTTATTTCAAGAAGACGTATCCAATGTTATACATATGATGTACATTAGCAAACTTAAGTCGTTCATTTCTATTTTTCAGTTACGAGTATGTATAACTTTTTATACACGGCTGCAAGGCCATTTCGATCATTCTTCTGTTAAAATCTTAAAATTATGTACCTAATGGTATTATGAAAGTGTTATATTGCACAATTTTTGCTATTTCTCGTACTGATTTATCGTCCTTGTTATGCGACGAAAACAAGTTTTCCAAAGACGTTTGTTTTAGTTTTGGTGCCATTACCTCGTGGAGCAGGAAACTACCTTAAATATATGTAAATAAAAGTCTTTCGTAATACAAGGTTAATAATAACATTGTCATTTGAGGGGAAAAAAATCAGTTACAAAGATACTACAGTGCAAAAACAGTGATTGTGCGATTATGTGTGAGATGTTAAATTAAGGAGGTTTTTGGTTATTTATTTGCTAATAAATTACTTTAAATACAGTTTTTTCCATTTAAATTTGAAAAAAGAGGCTGGGATGCGACCCACACTGATAACTTCCCATCCCGTCTGTCGATTTGTCTTGCTTAAAAGTTTGTCTATATGTATCAATTTTTACCAAATTTGCGTACTATTTTTTATAGATTTTATTTTATTGAATATCGAAAATAATATTTTCTGTGAAATAAAATAAGTTTGAAGCTAATATTTTTCATTTTTGAAAAGCTATTTGAGTCGAAAGTAAATTTTTACCAAGTTTTAGTATTGTTTTTGTTTAGGTTTTTAATTTTTTGTAAAAAAACTGTCAATTCGATTTTTTTTCAAAATTTTACTGAATGTTGAAAAACAATATATTTTGAAAGATAAAAGTAGTTTAAAGCCATTATCTCAAAGTTTTGAAAAAATATTTGAGTAGAAAATAAATTGTTACTACCAACTTTTATAATTTTTAAAAGAGGTTTGTCATAATACAAATTCTATATACTGTTGAAAAAATTCAAGCAAAGTAGAAGACAATGCACTATATTTCGGACTTGTTGAATTATTGATTCAAAATAGCTTGCAGCCTCTTTTATAAAACTTAAGCTAAGCCCTGAGCTATAATCTTTTATTAGATTTTAATTTTTTATTAGATTTTAATTTTCAACTTCAAATGTTAAGAAATTTTAACTTGGTTGAATATAGTTCGTAGTAAGTTTTTGCATAAAAACTTATGTTAGATGAACTGAAATTTTGGAAAAATTGCGTCTTGACAAGGTGCCTCACTCAGTCAACTGATGAGTCCATGTAAGTTCCACCCGGACGAAACGCCAAAATTTTTTCAAGGACTAAAGGCTGCAAGCTATTTTGAATTTTATAATTTTTTTTTTTTAGGTTTTTATTTTTTGTAAAAAAACTGTCAATTCGATTTTTCTCAAAATTTGCCCGAATGTTTAAAACAATATTCTTATAAGTTAAAATAATTTGGAAGCCATAATGTCAAATGTTTAAAAATATATTTGAGTCGAAAATCAATTTTTACCAACTTTTGTTAAATTTTTTTTAGGTTTTTTAATTTTTTGTAAAAAAACTGTCAATTCGTTTTTTTTTCAAAATTTTACTGAATGTTGAAAATAATATTTCTTATAAGATAAAATAAGTTTGAAGCCATAATCTCAAGTTTTTGAAAAGATATTTAAGTCGAAATTTAATTTTTACCAACTTTGAGTAATGTTTTTTTTAAGTTTTTATTTTTTATAAAAAACAAAACATCATTCTTCGTTGCAAAAAATTGTTTTGGAGATAAATCATATTTTAGTCGTAAAATTTTCGAGGTGACAAATTTTTTTTTCAGTTTTTTTTTATTTATAAAAAAACCGTTAATAAGATTTTTTTTACAAAAATATAATTGTTTTGTATCACGTTACAATATATAATATAAAATTTAATTCAAGTCTCTAGCGTCATGGGTTCATGAGATATTTAGGTTTAACCAAAATTTCACCTTTTTTTTAAACCGCTATGGTAAAAAAACCACCCACGAAATTTTCTTGAGAGCCCTTTGTGCATCTTTCTGCCTTATTATCTGTATAACAAAATTTATTTGAAGTCGATATCTCTTCTGGTTCTTGAGCTATGGACGACGAAAAAACGTCGCGAACGTACGGACGTACGGACATACGGACGTACGAACGTACGTACACACGCACGCACAGACATCTTTCTAAAAATCTTTTATTTCGACTCTAGTGACCTTGAAACGTCGAGAAATGTCAAAATTTTCAATTTGACAAATCGGACCCATTACCTTCCTATGGGAAGTTAATAAAATATTTTATAAAATGATGATTAAGTTCTACTACTTGTATTCATTTTCTCTTTGTCCGATTAAACTTGAGAGCCACTGTACATTTTCACATTTATATTATACTAGCTGACCCGGCAGACTTCGTACTGCCTAACTCGATAAATAAAAGACCTAAACTTTTGTATAAATTAATTTCAAAACAAACAAAACGTATTGAATATTTAATTTTTTTAATGAAGCATGAAGTTTTATATAACAGTTTTCCTGAAATACTGGCTATTTATAAGGTTTAAATTTTTATTAACAGACACACACTGTTATGACAATTTGTTAATCAATTTAAAGCTTTCTCATAAACTATATTTTTTGTTTTGTTTTGCGTAAATAAACAAAGAAGACGGTTTTCCGACGCGCGAACACGCGACGTATAATTGTCCATGCGCGAAACAGGGAAACTCCAAGTTGATTCCGCAAACTTCTAAAGACTGTCCTTGCGATTTATTTATTGTCATCGCAATGGCCAGACGTACTGGAAATTGTAAGCGTTTAAAATCGAATGGTAAATCCGTTGAAATCATCGGTATTCGCGGGATCAAGACATCCTCTCCTTTGTATTTTCCTTTTATGATTGTGTCCTCAATGACGTTATTCATCAGCTTTTTCACAGCCAGTCTTGTTCCATTGCATAGTCGAGGTTGATTAATGTTACGCAGCATGATGACAACTGATCCTACGTTTAACTGCAAATTGTGAGGTGGTAATCCAGGCAATTCCAGTGAATTTAAAAACTCCGTGGGATAGTTAACTACGTGATCCTGGTTCATAACGGTGTCCACTGATTTGAAGGAAACCAACTGTCCTGGAAGAAAATTCTGAATGGTCGCATTGAGATCCTCGACATCTTTATTTTTCGCTGCAAATATTGCTCGTTCACCCAGGCAATTATGGTCAGCGTTACCACTTCTCAAAAAAATGTGGAAGTAGATTTTAGGAAAAAAGTGAAGTAGATTGAGAAAAATGGAAGTAGATTTCAAAAATTAACTTTTTCATATTATTCTACATATTTTTAAATTACATTATTTCAATAAAAAAATTTAAAAAAAAAACTAGAATTATTTAAGCCTTCATATCATATAATTCAATATGTTAATGTAACATTTCTTAAATTAATTCTTGGTTGTTGTCAACGAAAACGCAAAGATTGGGTTCGTGTTGGTCAAATAAAATGACTTAAGGATGTTTTGTTTGCAAAGGACGAGTTCTACAAGAAATAGTTATTGTAATCTTAATACAATTTCAGTACATCAAGAAACCTTTTATCTTTGTATCTTTTGGCAACTTGAAAATATCTTTTCATATTGAAAACAAAAAATCAAATCCAAAATAACACTATAGCACAACTTAACACAAATAACATTAACAAACAGAAAAGTAATTAAATGCACGATTGGTTCGCATGAACTCGCTCATGTATCCAAAAAAGTCTGTTTAAAACTACATATTTCCTGTATTTTACCTGCAAAAAAAGATTGTTTTCGAAGATGTAAATGCCATTTGATTTCTCAAAAAACCTTAATTTTTTAAAATTTGTATTTGAAAATCGTTTTTGAATTTTAGTTTAAAAACATTTGTGGTATGGAGTTTTGAACTTATTATATCGAATTTCGAAAAGAAATTTATATTTTTTTAAATTAAAAACTATGGCATTTTTGGTCATCAAATATTATTGAGACAGTATAAGAGCTTTTGCAGCAAAAAAAATAGTTTAGTTCTTGAGAAAAATTAAAAACAAAATAACGGTTCTATGGGGGTATACCCTTCTGGAGCAATACAACAATTTTTTTTATATTGAGAACACAAATTTTAGCAAAAAATAAAAAAATATCTATCGGTTTGTTTTTGACAAAATTCGAATTATCGATTTTTCACCGTACAAATTTGTATTGGGACTACTTTTATTTTTAGTTTGAAGAAACAGGAAAGACATACAGACAAACCGACAAAATCGGGGGACCCACTTTTTTCGACTTCTCTGCCATCGTAATGTCATGTTTGATAAAATCTCGAATTCAAATTTATTTACGAATGCAAAACTTGCCATACAGGTCTTATATGTCGAAAGTAAAAATGACAAAAGGGTTAAACTAGAAAACATTAAATAAAACGGAACCTCACCGCAAATGCAAATACTCAAGCGATTTTTAATTCTCTAGAAAATTTTGAGACTACATACAAGAGTGATAAGAAGAAAAAAGGAGTAGATTCAGTCTACTTTCATTAAAATTGAAGTAGGTAGAAACACAGATCTTAAAAATGAAGTAGATTTTAATATTTTGATGATGGTGCGAAGTAGGAAGTAGATTTTCAATTTATTTGAACAAAAGAAGTAGATCTACTTCAATTGAAGTTAAGTGGTAACGCTTATGGTTATTGAACTTTTGCGCTATATCTGGAAAAACACGCTGAATAAGCTCCTCTTTTGAATCTGTGATGTGAAAGAAATCTGTGGGTAATGTGATGAATCTGGTCGAGGTGTCGATTGCAACTTTATTATTTCCAATATCTAACAACTGCTTCGCAAACACATTTGGAGTTTCATCATGTTGCAAAAATACTCGCATGTTAGTTGTTAATTGGAGTGTCTACGTACTGCCACAAATTCGATGATTTTAGGCATGCATTTAGTTCATCAGCAACAGTTGATCGAGGAATAACTGGAAGAGTCTGACGAAAATCACCTGAACAGAATCATGGCCCCACCATAAATATTTAGGTTGTCACAAAGATCTTTCAATGTTCTGTCCAGCGCCTGCAGTGACCTCTTATGGGCCATTGTGCATTCATCCCAAACAATTAATTTGCATACCTGTAGGATCTTGGCCATTGCGCTATTTTTGGCGATGTTGCAAATTGGTGTTTCGGTGATGACAAATATTATGGTTGTGTTCAGAAACTTAATTTGTGACAAAACTTAAGATTTATTAAACTTAAAAAAATAATCTGATACAGTTACAACTGAAGTTAGCTAAAATTAAGTTTCGCGAAGCCGACCAAATTAATTGGAAATCAGTACTACTAATAGTTTATTACATTTTTTGTCGCGTTCGCGATTCACTTTTGTTTATTTTCGGAACGCGACATTAGATCCTCCAAAGCGCACGCGAAGACTATTTTCATAGATATGATTGGTCGCATTCACAAAGCTAGTGGCTACGTAGTCAAGGGATTCTGGTTGGCTAAATCTAACTACAAAAGTAGTTGAAATTTCCCCTCCGACGTAGTGTAAAATTTTCAGCTACAAAGTTAGTGCACACTGGTTTTGACGTTTCACAATCAGCTGTTCGGTAAGGACACAAGAATTCAAAATGAAATGAATCTTTCGGTATTTAAATACAAATATAAATCAATCATATTATACATATCTTCTACTAGCTTTTACCCGCGACTTCGTCCGCATTAGATAGTTTTTTTTGGATAGTAGTATGAAAAAACCTGAGCTGTACTTTTTTGTACGTATGTTTGAATTGTGCCGAGATGGGATGAGGCCATACTAAGTGTGATTGGCATAGGTTAGGTTAGGTGAAGAACCGAGTAAATTAGTAAGTATTAAAGAAACAATTAAATTTACACGACAAATAAAATGTTTGCAGGTTTTCTCTGTAATTATGCATGCGTCCGACAACGGCGTGTGCCATCACGTGTGTGCCCGTTCGGGTAGACCCACTCGATGATGTCCTCCCCCGCGCCGCACTACGGCCACAACCAGCTGCCTCGTCTACCGCCCGCGACCCCCGCCCGCGCAATCGCCCCGCGCCTCAACCAAAACAGATTTATCAGAAGTAGAAGACAGACCCAGTAAATTATTTGTTGTACCTACCTACATGGCTCGTGTTTGAAAGGTTGAGCATAGCAAAGTTTAGGTTTAAAATTATTATTTGTGGAACTTGTTGGGAGCCACAGTTTGCGTCTAACGTTGAGGGCTTGAGGCACGTGACGCGCGAAGCCCGCGTTAATATACGTGTATGATAACATGTTTGACAACTTATTTCATAAGGGTTGGGAATGCGTTGTTTTCCCGTAATGCCAATTTAATCCAAATATTATTCAAACCTTTGGTAATTTAGGAGTGAAAGCGATCAGATTCCCCGGAAAGTAGTTTTTCCCATGGGAATATACGTGTATGATAATATACGTTAATATACGTGTATGATAACATGTTTGACAACTTATTTCATAAGGGTTGGGAATGCGTTGTTTTCCCGAGGTCAAAAGTAACTCATGTCCTTTCTTAAGTCTCAAACTATCTCCTTACCAAATTTCATTTAAATAGTTTAGGCGTAAGAGCGATAAGCCCACCTGAATTTTCCCATGGGAATGCGTCATTTTCCCGGGGAAAGCCTATATCCTTTCTAGGGTATCAAAATATCTCCATACCAAATTTCATGCAAGTTGGTTCAGTAGTTTAGGCGTGATTGAGTAACAGACAGACAGAGTTACTTTCACATTTATAATATAAAGTATAGATTCTTTCATATAAAGCAATATAATGTCAAACATTCATTTAATTTGCTTACGTAAAGTATGTAAGTGCTGAAGTAAATTTATTGTCACCACTTTTAATTAAATAAGAGATTAAACTAGTGTTCCACTTTTTGTTGTAATGTTTAGAGAGGCTAAAATTAAATTGTTTTTACCTACGCAATAATTAAAGGCTCCTTATAAAGTACAATTTCAAAAAAAGATGAACTTACCTTCAAAAACTTGAATAAAGCGCCAACGAAGGCCCTTCAACAAAATGTCTCTTGTTTTCTGTTGAGCAAAATACAAACATACATACATTACATTTACTTTTCTGAACTTTTTACGGAAACAAATCATGGCAATAAAAAAATCTTCTATACTTTATATAAATTTACGAATAAACATTTTTTATTTTATAATTATTATTTAAAGGAAATATCTTACAGCCTAAATGTTGTTTAAAGTTTTCAAAATTTTCTCAGACACCTTACAATCACTCTCATTGTGTATGCCGTAGAAGGCGCTTTGAATTACTTGCCAACTTAGCGACTGTGCGGTGGGATAATACAATTGAAGAGTCTGATAGCACTTAAAACAGAAATCAACTGCTTTCAGCACACTTTCCATTTTAAATACATTCGAACCAACAAGAACATAAAAATTCAGATCTGCATCAATTTCACCTGTTGCAAAGATCAGCGGTGTGGATACGAGTATGTTATATGTGCCATTATGTTCCTGGAAGAATTCTTCAGGATCTCCGATTACACGCTCAACATGAATAACAAGATTATGAGGGTCGTCCTTTTCAAAAGGCTTCACTTCACGTTCATAGTTCTCGACAAAATAACTTAGCATCATCAAACCCGAGAACTCGGATAACATTCCGTACAAGTCTAGGATAAGTGGCACATCATTTCGGCCCAAGGCAAGGGCTTCTGTGAAAATTTTCTCGCTCATTATATCCCAATTGTCGAAGAGCTTGGTGCTCTTTTTTGGATGTAGCCGCTCGAAATCATATTCCACAAGATCATGGGTCCGCTCGCGAACACATGAAATAAGTTTTCCAAAAGAGTACATGGGATCCGTACTATTTTTGAAATAAGCAATGCGCAAATCAAAGGTACACTGCCAAGCTCTGAAGTACGATTGCCAATCTCCACTTAATTTTTGCAACTCTATCAACTCTGGAAAATCTTCTTCCAAAGCCCCTTCCGCAGCGTCAAAGTATTTATAGTTTCTTTCCATTTCTTTGATGTATCGCATCTTTTTTTCCAGGAATTTTTCAAACAGTTTTCCAGCAGCAATGTGCTCAAGAAACTTTAAGTGCTCATCATCAAAGTACTTCTTAGGATCTTCATCTGGAAACCTTTGGACAATAGCAGAAGTCAAGCCGATTAGTCTTTTGGTTTCAATAACAAATGGCGCCTTTTGTACGCGAACGTTTTTGAGCTCAAAGTCTATTACTAGTTCTACGAGAGCAGCTCTGTCTTCCTCACTGAGTTCATTTGACCTCTCAAAGTTGCTGCATATTGCCTGGCCCTTAGTTGATGTTTTAAGAATGCTTTCTAGATGATCATCGATGGAACCTTCAAGTTTTATTTTCTTTATTGAATATTGAGAATCATCATCCCCTGCTCTCTTAGTAGGATTCTCGATGGAATTTTCTGATTTAGAATTGTGACAATTATTAAGGCTATTGGCTTCGTCATCCTTTTCATTGTTAGTTTCAACTATTTCTATAATGAAATTAGTCAAATCGAGGCGTTGTTCCAAGTACGGAATGAGGATTTCTTCAGGTATTTGGAATCCGATCTTGAAATTATAAAATTCATATTTATTTTTCAAATTTTCGAAGGCCGAATAAACGGCTTCTTGAATATCATCAAAATTAAGGTATTTATTTTGGTCTATAGATGGAATTTCAATGAGTTTTTTTGTATTTTTGAATATAAATGGAATAATAGTTCCACTTTTTAAAATCATTCTATGGCTTAAAATTATTTTATTTCAAAACAAAACAAAAACTACATAAATCAAATATCAAACTAAACCAGGGGTGGAATCATGTAAGGTGATTTGTGACTGTCACATTTGTGACAATCAAATGTGATCAAAAGAATTTATTCGTCTGTGTAATGTGATCACCAAAATATTTCTTAAATTTGGTATCACTTTAGAAGAAAAACTTTGACATTTGATTTATTTTTAATCTGGTTGTGTTTTGTATCTTCTAGACGTTGTGTGTTCCTAAAGTGGAATAAATTTCAACAAAAATGTAAGTAAACATTTATGTACATTACTGTTTACTAGACTATAATTGTTAAAAAATATAAAATTTTTATCAACAAATCAATTTCAAACTCAATTTCTGACTAACTATATGGACAAATATCCCGATTTGGCCAAATCCTTTTCGGGAAACAGTAGGTATAAATTCAAGAGATTCACAGAGAATACAGTGGGAGAAGCTCACTCGAATGTTAACGAGAATGGGCCTCCTACAAAATCAATAGCAGAGTGGAAAAGGGTAGGTATTTATATTTAATTGATTGGGTGTCCTCTCATTGTTTATATTGCACAGATTTGGACCATTCGAAAATACAACGCAAAAAAAAAATTAATTACAAATAAAAAAATCAATCGCACAAACGGGAGGAGGACCTTTCACAGAAAAAGCGTTGGACAGTGTCGACGAGGTAATAATCCAAGCATGTGGTATCGAAGCAGCAGTTGAGGGAACGTGTGGAGTATCCAGTTTCGGATGCAATGAACATGGTGAGTTTTCAGAAATTTTAGTTTCAGTGTTAATTTATGATTTTTTTTATTTGCAGAGTTAAATAATGTTCTAGAAGAACTCCTTTCCGAGCCAGTGGATGTGGCATTGGAACCAACGCCGATCCCAGCGTCTACTTCCAAACGCAACAAGCCACCAAAAATAGTCGAGGAGAATACGCTTCTAGCCGAAAGCAACTGGAAGGAACTCCAGCAAAAATTTATTGATTTGCAAATCAAAAAGCTTGAAGACATCGATAAAACTTTGCAAACAGTCAACACTTCAATAATTGAATTGAAAGATTGTGTAAAGTTGCTATGCTAGGAAAAGCAAAAGGAAAGAGAGTGTACAAATGCACTGAAAAAAGAAGAACTCCAACTAAAAAGAATGGAGTTGGAGCTGGCCAAAGCAGTCAATGAGATCCTAGTCTGGGAGTTAAGCAAGAAATGAGCCGGCACAATTTTATTTTAATAATTACTTACCTACATAATGTGTTCAAAATAGATAAATATATATTTCAAATAAACATACATATACATATATTTATTATAAGATTCAAATCCATGATGTGAATTTGTGATGTTTTTGTTTTAATGAAGTTTTTTTTTGTTGATTTTGTTTATATTATTTTAATAAAAAATATATGTATCTATGTATGTATGATACATTTACATTTATTTTGTTTCTTTTCTTTAAAGTCTTGGACGCTTTGCCCATAGGTCATCCCTGATTCTGTTTCTGGTTCTTGTTCCTTCATTCCTTGCACTTTCAGCTTGCTGGTTATTTGAATTTTCAGATGGTGATGCTGTCAATACTGCTTCTGGAATTGGAACTGTATGCTTGCAGCATATGTTGTGAAGAGCAGCACAGACATTTACAATCTGTGCTGATTTTCTTGGGGAATATCTCAGCTTTCTTTCTTCTAAGATAAGACATCAACACATTCATTTTGACTAGACGCAACAGACAATAAAACAAAATAAAGTCAATTTCACATGAAAGTGACACCTAAATAGCTGTCACGGGAAATAATCACCAAATTGTGATTGTCACAGATGACTATCACCTTACACAGACCGAATTTGTTGATTGTGACTGTCAACTATCACAAATCACCTTACATGATTCCACCCAGTCTTCAATTCCATCTTATATTTTTGAGTGTTATGCTTCAAGTGTTATGCTTAAAGTGTTTTGTTTTTTTGTTCCAAAATTGATTATCTATTAAATACAAAAACTTTTAAGATCTTAATGAATTGAAGAAATTTACTTTTTGAGGTGAATTTACTTTTGATGCTTTTAAAGAATATAAATGTCCCAAAAACAGCAAAAGTGACACTAATGGCTAATTTAAGTACATAATGTACGTTTCAGGTGTTTTTTAATATACCTACATACATACATAGAAGATTTAAATCTCTCGAGAATTGAAGTGAAAAAAGATTCTGACACGTGTGTTTTGTGAGCGCCACACTATTAATAGTCGCTTTTCAAAATATTGTTTACCTTAGTTTGTTATTTTTATGTACTAAATGCATCTATTTCGTTTAATTCAAGAAACAAATATTTGTTGGTTTAAGTTTTGTTGACTACTTTTTGATCAAAATATTTTCACGCAAAACAATAATTTTTTAGAATTTGTCTTCTACCATCAGCACCAATCTACGAGTAAAAAAACTGAAAATAATAGTGATAATAGACTAGACAATAGAAATTGCGTCAGAAGAAATAAACGCCAAAAAATTCTTCATATTGAATTCTGTTTTATTTTCTAGGAAAATATATACATTTTTTCTGGCAAACTTCATCATTTTAGAAATGGCAACAAGAACAGAAGGAAGGAACACAATTTCTAACATTTCTGCATGAAACGCACCCAAAACCCCTCCAAACTATTGTATTTTACCTCCTAAATAGGTAAATGAAAGGTTAACATACACATTATATTATTTCAATTTTGTCAGGTTCATTTACAGATTATTAAAGAACATAATAAGCGGTGCACCAAAAACCCGTCTTTGTCTTGTGACCCCCCCCCATCTGCATCCAACTTTGTATTATTTTTATTTTAAACGACTTTCTTTCTTAGAGTGGCACCTAGGCAGCTACGCTGGGGAGAGTACGATAACTTTGGCGCCGAGATATAATAACGGTTTTTGGTAGAGGGGCTTAATACAAGCATTTTTTACTATGGGAGGGGGGGTCTATCTCCCCCCGTTTAGGCGGTATGGGCAATTTAAAAAAACATGTACTTTAAATGGAAAAAAAATAATTAAAAAATAACGGTAATACTTACAATTAAGTATTATACCTTTTTTTAAAGCCAACACTTGTGTCTAGTAGCTTGTTTTTAAATCAAGTCAAAACTATGCATAGTTTTCGAAAAAAACTGTTTTAAACTTAAAATTTGGTCAAAAAAAAAGTTAAAAATATGGTTTAGAGTGTAATATTTCAAAACTTTTAGATTATCTACAATTTTTTTTTTTAGAATACATTGCTCTTATTTATTTT
Organism: Eupeodes latifasciatus; assembly: GCA_920104205.1. Classification (NCBI taxonomy): domain Eukaryota; kingdom Metazoa; phylum Arthropoda; class Insecta; order Diptera; family Syrphidae; genus Eupeodes; species Eupeodes latifasciatus. The sequence goes on along the minus strand of OV049926.1, from coordinate 89,260,734 downwards.
TGATCGAAAACTGAAAACTAGATGACTTTATGTCTTCTAGTTCTTGAGAAAATTGAAAGTTACCAAAAAAAATATTTTAATTAAATTACTTTTTCCTTGCATAAGTATTAACGTAGTCTTATTTTGATAGTAATAATCGAATATGGATTAAGATACACCTAGGGTAAATTAATTTTTCTTAAATCCAGCTTATTTAAATGCAAAAGAAACTTTGCATGCACCCCATCTTGCACCCACCGCACCTTGCACCCTCCCCACCTTGCACACACACCAACTTGCACCCGCCCCAAATCCTATAGTGTGCCCAAGCAGGGGGGTTACAGGGGGGCAGCATGCCCCCCCTTATAGATGCCACTGTTGCATACACCCACACTCGCGCACACCTTACTGTTGCATACACCCAAACACGCATTACGCATACGCAAATACCATTATTACTATCAAAATAAGACCACTCAAGCAAAAAAAAAGAATTAAATTAAAATAGTAGTTGTGGTTATTTTCAATTTTCTCAAAAACTAAAAGACATACAATCATCTAGTTTTCAGTTTTTGATCAAAAACAAATAAGAGCAATAAAATTCTGAAATAAAAACAATGGTAGATAATCTTGAAGTATTGAAAAAGTTACACTTTAAACCTTTTTTTAACTTTTTTTACTCAAATTTTGAGTTTAAAATTAAATTTTTATTTTCAATATTCTCAAAAACTAAAAGACATAAAATCATCTAGTTTTCAGTTTTTGATCAAAAACAAATAAAAGCAATAAGTTCTGAAATAAAAACAATGGTAGATAATCTTGAAGTATTGAAAAAGTTACACTTTAAACCTTTTTTTAACTTTTTTTACTCAAATTTTGAGTTTAAAATTAAATTTTTATTTTCAATTTTCTCAAAAACTAAAAGACATAAAATCATCTAGTTTTCAGTTTTTGATCAAAAACAAATAAGAGCAATAAGTTCTGAAATAAAAACAATGGTAGATAATCTTGAAGTATTGAAAAAGTTACACTTTAAACCTTTTTTTAACTTTTTTTACTCAAATTTTGAGTTTAAAATTAAATTTTTCAAAAACTACGCATAGTTTTGACTTGATTTAAAAACTGGCTAATAGAACAGAGTGTTGGCTTAAAAAAAATGTATACAACTTAATTGTAAGTATCACCGTTATTTTTTAATTATTTTTTTCCATTTTAAATAATGACTTTTTTAAATTGCCCCTCCCGCCTAAACGGGGGGAGATAGACCCCCCCTCCCATAGTAAAAAATGCTTGTATTAAGACCCTTTACCAAAAACCGTTATTATATCTTGGCGCCAAAGTTATCGTACTCGTGCCGCTACGCTGCTGCTTTAAGTACATACGTTTGTTTATCAACACAATTACAAAAATATATTATCATTAGTTCATTACAAAAAGAAGTATTAGTACGGCTTTGCATGATTTTGAATGTCTTCAGTTTGAAGTGGTTTAATTTGGATGTACATAGATACCTTACTTACCTTCCCAACCATTTAAACGTTGTTGTTTTGTTTATTTAAATCCTATTTTAAATACCTACCTCAATTTTCAAATCATTAAAAATAATTTCTTAAAATAAATAGAAATGAAATTGTTGTATATCAACATATCAAGGATAAACATAATTTTGGTCCATTCCTCTCGTCTCGTCTCGTCTCGTCACAAAACTGTACATCTCAAATAAAAACTATCGATTATTATAGGCGCACTGCACAGTAAGTTGTACTGTGCATCATTAAAATATTTGAATTCTCAAATGTGTAAACAAAATGTCTATAAACAAACATACTTCTGGTTGATTCGACTCTAACAAACTTGAGAATACAAAATAATTGTTTAGAGAAGGTTGGCAATCAACAACGCATAAGCAAACAATTAAATTGATGCATAGATTATAGTTGAATTGTGTCGGCCGACTTTAGCATAATAAAGGCTGTGTATTTTTTGTTTTAAATTATGTTATGAAAATTTAAAATAGAAATTTAATTTCATTTCTGAACCAATATGACTATATCAATCGGAAAAAGTTTTCCTGATTGGATACTTAGATTTTTGTATATGTATATAATCTGTAGTATTTAATATCATCGTGAGATTATGCGGGCGGCATCCAATGTCACATTGTGTCTAAAGCCTAGTACGCTACTGATGCGAAACGAAATTTCCCATACAAAAATGACATGACGAAATCATAAACGAAAAATTTCGCTGTGCTTTTCGTTTTTCAGTACGCTGCTGAACGACGAAATGTGTCATTTTAGTGAATAGCTGTACTAGATTTCGTAGTACAATTCTCCACTCTTTTCGTTCTCAATTTAATTGTCCGGTATATTAATTGCTTGCGAAATTTTGACGTTTTATTTATTTATTGAAAAATTTATCGAATATTTTCGTTTATGATTTCGTCATGTCATTTTTGTATGGGAATTTTCGTTTCGCATCAGCAGCGTACTAGGCTTAAAATTGAACTTCAACTTCCAGACAGAACTCTCCACAAATATTTTTCCGCTGTGGTTTTCGTTTTAATTTCGCTCTGTACTTGGAGACTGCCGAAAAATTTCGTTTCGCATCAGCAGCGTACTAGGCTTAAGGCGAACGTAAAATATAACTGCTTCATGATGATATAGATTTTTTTTGCAAGGTTTACAAGGTCTACTTCAGCTGGAGAGTAGAGAAGCACATCCGTCAATTTACTGACATTTCATGTTCTATGGATTTTATAAATAATAATTGTTATTGTTAATTCCTTAAACAAGTTATTTTCTTTTCTACACACACTAAAGTGTTTATTACTACCCATAATATATTTCAAGTTTAAACACAGCTTTAGAAAAAAAGGAAAGGATTTTTGTTTAAAAATCTTGTACAAAATTTTGAATATCAAAATGAGAGTGACAACAAGAGTTGGGTAAAACATTCCAAATTCTCGATGTACGGTAAAAAAGAATCTCTTTACTAACAGTACGTCCGAACTTGAACTCAAGTGTAAATTGAAGAGCATTTCTTGAAGTGCGAATAATACGGTTTAATGGTTTGAGTTGAGGAATGCAACTGGTTTATAAAAATATCCGTAAAACAACGAAAGGCATTAAATATTGCGGCGGTGTTTGAGTGGTTATTTATCATTTTCAAAGTTTTTTGTTTGGGTTCTATCTTAAACTTGTTTTATGGGCACCTACCGAATATGAAAAGCTAAAATTTGCAGAAAAGAATGAATATAAGGAAGAGAGTCGGAGACAAAACAGAGGCCTGGCTAACACCAGCATTTATTTATTGTAGCTAGCTTTATTAAGCTAAGTATACCCGTGGAAGATCTTCCTATATTGGCAAATTTTCCGCAAAACATTTTAACCCATTTTCCATCAACCATGTAAACACTTATATCTGTCAAAAGTGACAGAAAAAGTGGTAAAAAATGGTGGCAAATTTTGTATCAAATTGGCGGACTTCTTGCAATCCGTTGTACTCGTCTAAACGCCCAATTGTTTGTATTGTAAAATATTTGGACGTAGTCCACTGATTGGATATTGGGTAATGTTCTTTCCAAACAACATCATTCAGATTTTAATTGGCAGAAAGATTTTTTAGCAGGAAACAACAACTCAAGTTTACAGGATTTTGAAAGAATCTTTCAAACTACGGAAATCGAAAGAAATAAGAAGTCAACGTTTGGCAAAATATCGAAAAATAAGTTATACCGGGTGATTTCTTAAGAGCTTGAGAACTTTTTTTTAAAAAAAAAACGCATAAAATTTGCAAAATCTCATCGATTCTTTATTTGAAACGTTAGATTGGTCCATGACATTTACTTTTTGAAGATAATTTCATTTAAATGTTGACCGCGGCTGCGTCTTAGGTGGTCCATTCGGAAAGTCCAATTTTGGGTAACTTTTTCGAGCATTTCGGACGGAATAGCCCGAATTTCTTCGGAAATGTTGTCTTCCAAAGCTGGAATAGTTGCTGGCTTATTTGTGTAGACTTTAGACTTGACGTAGCCCCACAAAAAATAGTCTAAAGGCGTCAAATCGCATGATCTTGGTGGCCAACTTACCGGTCCATTCCTTGAGATGAATTGTTCTCCGAAGTTTTCCCTCAAAATGGCCATAGAATCGCGAGCTGTGTGGCATGTAGCGCCATCTTGTTGAAACCACATGTCAACCAAGTTCAGTTCTTCCATTTTTGGCAACAAAAAGTTTGTTAGCATTGAACGATAGCGATCGCCATTCACCGTAACGTTGCGTCCAACAGCGTCTTTGAAAAAATACGGTCCAATGATTCCACCAGCGTACAAACCACACCAAACAGTGCATTTTTCGGGATGCATGGGCAGTTCTTGAACGGCTTTTGGTTGCTCTTCACTCCAAATGCGGCAATTTTGCTTATTTACGTAGCCATTCAACCAGAAATTAGCCTCATCGCTGAACAAAATTTGTCGATAACACATTTCGAACCGAACACTGATTTTGGTAATAAAATTCAATGATTTGCAAGCGTTGCTCGTTAGTAAGTCTATTCATGATGAAATGTCAAAGCATACTGAGCATCTTTCTCTTTGACACCATGTCTGAAATTCCGCGTGATCTGTCAAATACTAATGCATGAAAATCCTAACCTCAAAAAAATCACCCGATACAAACAAAATATTGATAAGGATTGGACTCATGAACAAATATTATTTTTAATGTTTATTGCCTGCTTCATTATTGTTTCACTTTTTTATATTGTATGTTTTTTTAAATGATTTTGCCTGACATGTTGTTTTTCACTTCAATATATACCTTGTGTTAGGTATATAAGTTATCCGGTGGAAAAAGTATTTTTATTAATAGGGCTGTGCGTCTTTGGTTTCAAGACGAACTCGAACAAACCTATTCAACAATTAAGTTTTACAGCTTTGTTTGAGTCTCAACTCTCAACCGACCCCATTGACCATTAAGAAAATGACTTTTGGCATCACTGAAATGAAAGTAGCTGAATCAAATGTCATATCCATATGTCATAACAATAACAAACATTTTTGTATCTGGGGTGGAATCATGTAAGGTGATTTGTGATAGTTGACAGTCACAATCAACAAATTCGGTCTGTGTAAGGTGATAGTCATCTGTGACAATCACAATTTGGTGATTATTTCCCGTGACAGCTATTTAGGTGTCACTTTCATGTGAAATTGACTTTATTTTGTTTTATTGTCTGTTGCGTCTAGTCAAAATGAATGTGTTGATGTCTTATCTTAGAAGAAAGAAAGCTGAGATATTCCCCAAGAAAATCAGCACAGATTGTAAATGTCTGTGCTGCTCTTCACAACATATGCTGCAAGCATACAGTTCCAATTCCAGAAGCAGTATTGACAGCATCACCATCTGAAAATTCAAATAACCAGCAAGCTGAAAGTGCAAGGAATGAAGGAACAAGAACCAGAAACAGAATCAGGGATGACCTATGGGCAAAGCGTCCAAGACTTTAAAGAAAAGAAACAAAATAAATGTAAATGTATCATACATACATAGATACATATATTTTTTATTAAAATAATATAAACAAAATCAACAAAAAAAAACTTCATTAAAACAAAAACATCACAAATTCACATCATGGATTTGAATCTTATAATAAATATATGTATATGTATGTTTATTTGAAATATATATTTATCTATTTTAAACACATTATGTAGGTAAGTAATTATTAAAATAAAATTGTGCCGGCTCATTTCTTGCTTAACTCCCAGACTAGGATCTCATTGACTGCTTTGGCCAGCCATTGTATATATATTTCTTATAGTACTCCTATGGAACGAAATTTTTTATTTCATCTCCACGACGTAAATGGCGCTGCGTGTATCAAAAAGCTTGGTGTAGAGTTAAGAATGAGGAGAAAATGACTGTATAAAAAGAATGAGAGAAGTGTATTTGTTTAAGTTGCATAAACAAATATGTCTGAGGGAGTTCGCTGAGTTCGCCAAAATACAAATGTCAAACCAAGAAGGAATAATATTTGTTTACTTTTTTTTTGCTTCCACGTGACAATGCAGAGGAGATATGTATATACACACATATGTTTGTAGCTATGTATACTTTAACGTTGTAGGTATTTTGAATTTAAAAATTGTCGTTTGATTTTAAATTTTCAATTTTCAATTTTTGTGCAAATGAAATGTTGCCAAATTTGGCATATGCAAATACATATGTTTGTAGCTATGTATACTTTAACGCTGGTTGTAGGCATTTTGAATTTAATAATTCTCGTTTGATTCTAAATTTTCAATTTTCAATTTTTGTGAAAAATGAAATGTTGCCATATTTGGCATATGATGCATTGAAGATTTTAAATATATTCAATTGTTTTGTTGTTGTTATTATTGCGTATTATTTGTTATTTGTACGTATCAAGTACAAACACAATCGAAATTGCACACATTTAAAGGTATATTCAAAAGTAGGTCGTTTTTTGTTGTTTTTTTTAACGGCTTAACAGGATGTACTGAATTGAATTTTTAATTTCCGTATAAAAACTTCAAGCAATGAAAAAATTGGGCACGAGTACGATAACTTTGGCGCCAAGATATAGTAACGGTTTTTGGTAGAGGGTCTTAATACAAGCATTTTTTACTATGGGAGGGGGGTCTATCTCCCCCCGTTTAGGCGGGAGGGGCAATTTAAAAAAGTTATTATTTAAAATGGAAAAAAATAATTAAAAAATAACGGTGATACTTACAATTAAGTTGTATACATTTTTTTAAAGCCAACATTCTGTTCTATTAGCCAGTTTTTAAATCAAGTCAAAAGTTATGAAAGTTATTTTTTAATTATTTTTTTCCATTTAATGTACATATTTTTTTTAACTGCCCCTACCGCCTAAACGGGGGGAGATAGACCCCCTCCCATAGTAAAAAATGCTTGTTTTTAACTGTTCTATACAAATCCGTCATTAAACTTTGTCGCCAAAGTTATCGTACTCTCCCCAAAAATTGTATGTATGTACATAGAACATTTCGCTATACTTACCTATTTTAAGAGAATCTGTTTAAAAATAGTACCTATAATTTTAAAAAAGAAAAAGCATTTCGTATTCTTTTCCACATCACCCAATGGGGTAGAATACTAGACGCGTTTTTTTTTCGAGGTGTCCCCAATAGGCCTATTCCTCGTTCTACTGCTAATCTAATCTACTTAAGCCACTTTAAGCCATGCAATTTTTTCAAAACAAATATTAAAAAAAATAATGCCAAATTTATTAAAATATATGTACGTAAGTAAAATATAAACTTGAACATCTAAATTAAAATTAAAAATTAATGTAACATATACATAGGTACTCGAACAAATAGTCCGGAACACCTAAAAAAGATAAGAAATTAATATTTAATTTAAAAATTACAATGCATTTTCTTCTAATTATTTTTATTTTCTGTTATTACGTATCACATTGTTTTTGATTTTACATTTCAAAACTTAAAAATTAAGCTTAAACATATTTCTCTTCTTTCTTTACTGCTTCCTTTAATTTTTTGTTTTGTCTTCTAAGGTCCAAAATGATCAGTCCGATCAGCACAAATTTTGTAATTGTCTCTTGATGTTCCGTTGAACAGTTTGTTGTTGGAATCCTATCTCTTCCTTTCATAATTTGTTGTGTCCAGGTTTCCGCCAGTTTTTCCAAAACATCCATTTTTGAAAAGTCCCTCAAAAATATAGTCTGAAGACTATTAACAGCGTCTTCGAAACGGATCGAAGGAACTGTAAGTTTCCCGAAATCTGAAACTTTGGCAGCTGTCTCGTAGGCTCTTAGTTTTATTAAAAACGTCTGTTGCCTTTCTTTATCCTCTTCATTTTCGTCTATTAGGAATTGAGTGCACGGATCACAATTTAACTTACTCTTGAGTTTTTTTGCTGCGAATCCGGCATAATATGCTGCAGCTCCTTTCTGGAGCTCCTGGCTCTTTGTTGTGTTGTTTTCCATAACAACATCCTGGTCCTCATTCTCAAGTTCCTCTGGCTCTTCGAAAATGTAATTTTCATTTGCGGATTCGTTTTGTGCTGCCGTTGTGTCCAGTCCATCAGCTATTTGTAGGAGCGGTTCTGCTTTTGCATCCTCGTATCCAGAATGTTCCGCTGAAGTCAAATGCTGGAATATGATCTGCTTCAGATTCCGGACGAGTCTCCAAGTCGAAGGGTTCCTTTCATATGACCCTTTACTGTGGCGCAGCATAGAAAACAAATTTTCTGCCACATCTGTGTTAAGATGTGAAAGCAGAAAATATGTTTGGTCATCGCTCTTGAAATGTTCCCACATCATCTCTATTCCTAGTAGAGTTTGCTTTAATCCCTTAAAGCAAGGTGGGACTTTCATTTTGCTACTTGACTTCCATGTCGATATCCACTCCCTTGCATTTTTAATTGCATCCAGGGTTTCAGTGGAATCTGACAAAACCTGTTGATTAGGGTTTCTTGAATAAAGTTGCCCAGTGTTCAACGTGTCAAATAAATCATTCATTCTCTTGATGAATTTTGCTGTGGACAGTGCAACTTTCTTCTCCTGTTCCGTTTTGAAAAAATCGATGCTAAGTGCGTACATGATTCCGGAGTACACACTAGCGCTGAAAACTTGCGTTGCCAATTTGACAGACATTTTCTCAAAAGGACCGGGTTTGATGTGCGATTTTGTAAGTTTAAAGAAAACTTGAAATATACCTTTCGAGTCTTCTTCAAAAATCTTTTCCAAAATTCGCCAATCAACAACTTCGTCTCCTATTGAGATTGTATGTTTTAGCAAAATGTTTCGCACGCTTTTAAACATATGTGGATAATCATAGAGTAAGAAAACTCTATTATTTTCGATATCCACATACGGTTTCGAATCCTGGTATAGTTGCGGCCTTATCATAAAGTAAGCCGACTTATTTGACGATCCTTGATCGCAGCTTGTTGCTACAATTGTTAGTCCACAATTATTTACTCCTTTAATAATTGTGACCAACATCTTTACTAGCATATCGCCGTTAGGTGATCCCACGTAGTAAGCAATCGTCTGCTTCCAGTTTTTGTTTAAGCCTCTAAGGGTGAAAACCATTACTTTAGAGGCCACAGCATTTGTTCTTCCGAATTCTCCAAAATCCTCGAAACCGTATATAAAATCATCCTTGATATTATATTCCAGCTCTTTTTTTATGAGCATCTCATCGAATAGCAGCACGCACTTCTTATCCATCGGTGTCATGTCCTTAGCTTTGTCACTAAGCAGCTCCTTAATCTTATCACTTAATCCTGTTGGCAAACGGATTTCTGAATGCCACCGGTAAATGGTGCTTACCGATGGCAGCTTGAATCCCGCACTTAACATGAAGTTATAACATGCTGGAGACTTAAAGAAAAATTTTAAAAACAAATCTTTTTCTTTAGGTGTCCATGGTGCATTTGCCTTGTGGAACAGTTGGGAGGTGATGAAAATTCTGAGTTCGTCAGAAAAGTCCTCCATATGTGCATCAAGTCCTTTCCTCAGCTGGTATTCTGGTCTCACTGCGTCTCTTTTTGGTGTGTCCATGTAGCATTTACACATAGGTTCTTTCTTTTCCGGTAATTTCCGCGGCACATATTTGTATGTTCCTAAACTGGGGGATGGAAGGTCCTCCTCTTTAATTTCCATCGTAAAATCAGCTGGTGGTAAAGAAAATCCGCGAACATAATTTGCGGAACCAGCCTCAGCCGCATTAACAAGAGATACGGCTGGACTGGAAGGAACCGGCGGAAGAGGGGGTGGAGGTTGAGTAACAGGGGTAACCGTTAAGGTTGGCTGATGATGAATTCTCCATGCTTCCATTAAGCGTACGCACGATGAGTCATGACTAGCATCTGTACATAAGCAAATGGATGGAGAGAAGGGAATAGGGATAGCTAGCTTAGACAGACACTTAAAAGTAGACTTAATTATGATATCTTTAGCATAAAAATGTTTCTCACACATGACAGACGTTTTTACTAGTCTGCTAGGATTCGAAACATTCCCATGCTTGATCCAAATTGGTCTACGAAAGTTTGTGGGAATCTTAAAAAAGGATATACCCTTACTTTTCTGCTGAGAGCAGTTAAAGTAGCAACAGACAACCATATTTAAGCAATAAATTACTAATAAGCAAAAATATCTATAAATAAAAGCAAGATATAATTAATAAAAAGCAATAAATTACTAATAAGCAAAAATATCTATAAATAAAAGCAAGATATAATTAATAAAAAGCAATAAATTACTAATAAGCAAAAATATCTATAAATAAAAGCAAGATATAATTAATAAAAAGCAATAAATTACTAATAAGCAAAAATATCTGTAAAAAGAAGCAGTATATAAATAAAAGCAGTACGTATATAATTTTTTAAAAAGCAATATATTATTTAAAAGAAAGCTTTATATTAAATAGTAAAAATCAGTGTTATATTGATTTTGGTTTCGAACAAAAAAATTAAAAATAAAGATAATTAACGGGAACACCCTATTGAATTGAAAAAAATATATGAAAAAATCTGCGCACTAGGTACTCAAAATTTGAAATGAAGCAGAAACAAAAATGAAATTGAATTTAATAAACTAAGTACACTTAACTAATTTGTATTTGGAACCAATTATCACAGTTAAGACGTTAATAATGAAATAAAATATACAAATAAAATCTACCTACAATAACAATAAACTCACTGCTAAAAAGTAGGTTCTTGCACAACACAAAACGGATTTTAAAGCTATATTTAAAATATGTTGAAATAATTTAAAGGACACTTAATTTAATGGCAAATATTAGGAATTATGGATGTATATATTTAATAACTAAAGATTATAACTAAAAATGTAAATAGGTATTTATTTTATTAAAAAAACCGCACAAAATTATCAATCACAATTAACAACACAAGAGCTTTGCGCAGTTATGAATTCAAATTGGCGAAGAAGAAGTATGCAAAACATGGTTAGAAAACAGTATAGAAATAGACAGGGTTGCCTTCCTGTGGTTATTATTGAAAATATTTTTTTCATTTTACTAACTACCTTCGTAACTCTTTATACATTTTATAGTACCTCGCACCTTTAAAATGAAAGTTACCTAACTCGAAAATTGCAACTTGTGGGAAATGAGCAATGAAAAGTGTTCAAGAAAGTATAGTTTTGAGTAATTTTTAATGTATCTCTCACATATTTCATAGGAAATTATTGATTTTTTTTGCGAAATTGTATGTTGTAAACTTATAAACAACAAATTGATATCATAAAATTAAATTTTAATGCTTTTTTAAATATATTTTTTAGATTACATATAAAAAATATAAATATAAACCTCTTCAAATAAAGTCACTTTGTATCAAAAATATTTCCATATTTCTGGAATTTTTTATTAGTTAAAGCTCTTTAAGACGCAAAACAACTCATGGTCTCGACGCATATTATTGCGTCATTATTTTACCATAGTTTACTACAAATCCTAGTACCTATACTTAAATTAAAACTCAACGTCAGAAAATACAACGTACAAATTGATGAAATTATGAACTGGAAATCACACTTAAGATTTAGTTTTGTATCTATTATCTGATAATACCCTTGTATCGCTTTTATCGGAACACACTTTTTTGTATTCTTACATTTTGATTTGGTTCATTCACTTTTTGGCGCTTTTTGCTTTCAGAGTATTCTAGACTTTCCTCTTTCATCTTATATTCGATTTTTTAATAAAAAGCTAAAAGCTTTTCTTTTCATTCTTTATGCCTTGGATTATTAATATAATCCCTTCAAAAATCAATATCCTAATATTCTATATTAACCATATTTTTCTCTTTAAAATACTACCATGTATACCTGTTGTAAGAATTATTCAAGCATTGGTAATTAATTTCAAAAAAGTAATAACTTTTTTTACTACCAACCGCAAAAAGTACTATTGCAACCCTTTTTTGCTTCGTTTCTATTTTTGTTTACATTTTTTCTATTTCTAGCCAAAGCATAACCGTAAAATCATTCCTTTTCAAGTATAATATGCATACACAAATAATGTCAAAATGTTGTTTCTATTATCTCCCTCGATCTCCTACTACATTTGCATATGTTCTTCTCTATTTTCTATTCTTTAATTATCGTTGATTATTTTTAAATTTTCCCTCATTCTCAACTCTACAACTATTGAGGGGTACACAAATAAAAGGGATCAAAAGGGATCGAATTCTTTCATCTCCACCTCGCTCAGATGTCGCTTCGTTCGTTCCTCTTCATAATAGTACTATAAGAAATATATATACAAAGGGCCAGCTCCAACTCCATTCTTTTTAGTTGGAGTTCTTCTTTTTTCAGTGCATTTGTACACTCTCTTTCCTTTTGCTTTTCCTAGCATAGCAACTTTACACAATCTTTCAATTCAATTATTGAAGTGTTGACTGTTTGCAAAGTTTTATCGATGTCTTCCAGCTTTTTGATTTGCAAATCAATAAATTTTTGCTGGAGTTCCTTCCAGTTGCTTTCGGCTAGAAGCGTATTCTCCTCGACTATTTTTGGTGGCTTGTTGCGTTTGGAAGTAGACGCTGGGATCGGCGTTGGTTCCAATGCCACATCCACTGGCTCGGAAAGGAGTTCTTCTAGAACATTATTTAACTCTGCAAATAAAAAAAATCATAAATTAACACTGAAACTAAAATTTCTGAAAACTCACCATGTTCATTGCATCCGAAACTGGATACTCCACACGTTCCCTCAACTGCTGCTTCGATACCACATGCTTGGATTATTACCTCGTCGACACTGTCCAACGCTTTTTCTGTGAAAGGTCCTCCTCCCGTTTGTGCGATTGATTTTTTTATTTGTAATTAATTTTTTTTTTGCGTTGTATTTTCGAATGGTCCAAATCTGTGCAATATAAACAATGAGAGGACACCCAATCAATTAAATATAAATACCTACCCTTTTCCACTCTGCTATTGATTTTGTAGGAGGCCCATTCTCGTTAACATTCGAGTGAGCTTCTCCCACTGTATTCTCTGTGAATCTCTTGAATTTATACTGTTTCCCGAAAAGGATTTGGCCAAATCGGGATATTTGTCCATATAGTTAGTCAGAAATTGAGTTTGAAATTGATTTGTTGATAAAAATTTTATATTTTTTAACAATTATAGTCTAGTAAACAGTAATGTACATAAATGTTTACTTACATTTTTGTTGAAATTAATTCCACTTTAGGAACACACAACGTCTAGAAGATACAAAACACAACCAGATTAAAAATAAATCAAATGTCAAAGTTTTTCTTCTAAAGTGATACCAAATTTAAGAAATATTTTGGTGATCACATTACACAGACGAATAAATTCTTTTGATCACATTTGATTGTCACAAATGTGACTGTCACAAATCACCTTACATGATTCCACCCCTGGTTTTCGGAATTTAAATGGACCTTTAGCTTGTGTTAACAACATACTGTTTTCTCTGAATATAATACTAAATTGACGATCTTTTACTTTTTCTTCTTAAGAATCTAAATATTTGCTCTTTCTCTCAAAAAAGATTTTATTAAATAATTTAAATCATTACTTAAGTTTTTACAAATTTTAAATTGAGTGAATACCTTTAAGATTATTACAAATATTTTAGTTGTTTTTGACAGATAAACCGCCTTTTTGATTAACCAAAAAATCAACAACTAAACTGTATGAGCCATACATATAACTCCTATGATAGATATGACCCCCTGGATTCTCCGTAAGTGAAAAGTTGATGCATTTGTGTGGTACGATTGGAATAGGCCTGGATTTCAGATTCATATTGTAAAGTGGAAAGCACTAAAATACAAATTTTATTTTTATATATATGTATATGTAAATATAATAAACAAATTATTTAAAACAAGATAGGGGTCATAGGTTAGGTTAGGTTAAAGTGGCTGTCCAGATGTCATTGACTCACTTAGACCTCAAGGGTCCATTGTGATACCACTAATGAGGTTACTCATGGGAGAGTAATGAAAATTAAACAAACCATTTTGTGCTTTTAATGAGATAGGGGTCATAATATTTATTAACGCAATACGATTAATCAAGAGAATTCCTACAAAATTAAAAAATAACTCTCCCATGGGTTGACTATAAATCAAATTAGCCCTACGACATATCAGCATGATCTGATCATACCGCAGCTGATTTTGATGAAATGTTCATATATAGTCTACTAGCTTTTACCCGCGACTTCGTCCGCATTAGATAGTTTTTTTGGATAGTAGTATGAAAAAACCTGAGCTGTACTTTCTTGTACGTATGTTTGAATTGTGCCGAGATGCGATGAGGCCATACTAAGTGTGATTGTAATAGGTTAGGTTAGGTGACGAACCGAGTAAATAATTAAGTATTAAAGAAACAATTAAATTTACACGACAAATAAAACATTTGGAGGATTTCTCTGTAATTTGCATGCGTCCGAGAACGGCGTGTGCCACCACGTGTGTGCCCGTTCAAGTAGACCCACTCAGTGATGTCCTCCCCCCGCGCCGCACTACCGCCGCAACCACCTGCCTCGTCTACCGCGCGCGACCCCTGCCCGCGCACTCGCCCCGCACCTCAGCCGAAACAGAATTATCAGAAGTAGAAGACAGGCCCAGTGAATTATTTGTTGTACCTATGTACATGGCTCGTGTTTGGCGATGAAAGGTTGAGCATAGCAAAGTTTAAGTTTAAAATTATTATTTGTGAAACTTGGTGGGGCCACAGTTTGCGTCTAACGTTGAGGGCTTGAGGCAATATACGTGTATGATAAGTTAAACATGTTCGACAACTTATTTCATAAGGGTTGGGAATGCGTTGTTTTTCAACAATACCAATTTTATCCAAATATTATTCAAATCTTTGGTAATTTAGGAGTGAAAGCGATCAGATTCCCCGGAAAGTAATTTTTCCCATGGGAATGCGTTGTTTTCCCGATGTCAAAAGTAACTCATGTCCTTTCTTAAGTCTCAAACTATCTCCTTACCAAATTTCATTTAAATCTGTTCAGTAGTTTAGGCGTAAAAGCGATCGGCCCACCTGAATTTTCCCATGTGAATGCGTCATTTTCCCGGGGTAAAAAGTAGCCTATGTCCTTTCTCGGGTATCAAAATATCTCCATACCAAATTTCATGCAAATTGGTTCAGTAGTTTAGGCGTGATTGAGTGACAGACAGAAGAGTTACTTTCGCATTTATAATATTAGTATAATAGTATATAGTATATATGTATATACATATGTATATATGTATATATGTATATATGTATATATGTATATATGTATATATATGTATATGTATATGTATATGTATATGTATATGTATATGTATATGTATATGTATATGTATATGTATATGTATATGTATATGTATATGTATATGTATATGTATATGTATATGTATATGTATATGTATATGTATATGTATATGTATATGTATATGTATATGTATATGTATATGTATATGTATATGTATATGTATATGTATATGTATATGTATATGTATATGTATATGTATATGTATATGTATATGTATATGTATATGTATATGTATATGTATATGTATATGTATATGTATATGTATATGTATATGTATATGTATATGTATATGTATATGTATATGTATATGTATATGTATATGTATATGTATATGTATATGTATATGTATATGTATATGTATATGTATATGTATATGTATATGTATATGTATATGTATATGTATATGTATATGTATATGTATATGTATATGTATATGTATATGTATATGTATATGTATATGTATATGTATATGTATATGTATATGTATATGTATATGTATATGTATATGTATATGTATATGTATATGTATATGTATATGTATATGTATATGTATATGTATATGTATATGTATATGTATATGTATATGTATATGTATATGTATATGTATATGTATATGTATATGTATATGTATATGTATATGTATATGTATATGTATATGTATATGTATATGTATATGTATATGTATATGTATATGTATATGTATATGTATATGTATATGTATATGTATATGTATATGTATATGTATATGTATATGTATATGTATATGTATATGTATATGTATATGTATATGTATATGTATATGTATATGTATATGTATATGTATATGTATATGTATATGTATATGTATATGTATATGTATATGTATATGTATATGTATATGTATATGTATATGTATATGTATATGTATATGTATATGTATATGATGTATATGTATATGTATATGTATATGTATATGTATATGTATATGTATATGTATATGTATATGTATATGTACATGTATATGTATATGTATATGTATATGTATATGTATGTAGTAATTAATGAACGAAACAACTTTATCAAAATGTACAAGATTTTAATTAATATAATACTTTAATATTTTTACTAACATGACAGTTCAATATTTTTATTAATACAATATTTGAAGCTACTTTCAGACCGTCGCCTTCGGGAATCAAAAACAGACTGCCTCCGATTATCTTTTCTTTAGAATAGGTCCCACACCGCCCACCTCTGTAGTAGACGGTACCAGGCCAGCGCCCTGCTGGCCCAGCTCAGCAACCAGGCTCCTCCGATTACTGCTCCCATCAGCAGTAGTACCTTCGCTATGTTCCTCGGCATTGCTTCTTGTCTATTGTTTTCGTCAGAAACATGACTGGCTATTTAAATGACTTTAAATAGGTCATGTTTCTATCATGCACAATCGTATCGCATTGTATTAAATGGGGTATGGTTGCTGTCGCGTCGTCGTGGTCGTCGCGGCGCGGCGCGGCGGTTGCTGCCGCCGCGGTGGATCTTATTCCATTTTCATCGACGTCTGGGAATGTGCTGATAGCTGATGTTTGGTTTATTGTGGGCGACGGTCTGAAAGTAGTATCTGTTTAGGTTTTTCTTATTTATTTATATATTATTAAATACTTAGCTTATCTTATTTTATGCGATGGCATGGCCATGGGCCATGGATCCCACATTCGGCCATCTTAAGAAAAATCGACTGCCCTCAGTCGATGTTGTTTTCATCTTCTGGGTCATCATCTTCCTCATCGCCGTCTGCTATCCATGGTTTCATGTGGTCTGCTGCCGTGCTCGTTGTGTTAGGTCCCTCATGATGACCCACCTTCTGTACCTCATATCTTTCGTTCCGTTTTACCTTTGTTACTTCGTATGGTCCTAGGAAACTTGCGTGCAGCTTCAACCCAGCTCCGAACTGGGTCCTCTTGATGGCGACTAAATCCTTGACTTTATATTCGTGAGCCGCCTTCCTTCTTCTGTTATACGTTTTCTCATTCTCAGCTTGTACCTTGCTTATCTCTTCCTTGGCTATTCTCCTCATCTCGTCTCGGTTGGCTTCAAAGTCGTCTAAAATTACCTCTTCTAGCAACTTCCTTATTTCCAGATCTTCGGCTCGGCGCATGGTTGCCCCAGACATTAGTTGAAAAGGACTCCTTTTAGTACTTCGTGATACTGTTGAGTTTATAGCCCTCTGTACCTGCCCTACGCGCTGGTACCACTTTGTGGGATCTGTTACTGTTATTTTCGATAGTACCTCAATGACTATCTTGTTGATTCTCTCCACCTGCCCGTTCCCCCTTGGTACTCCGGTTGTCGTCAGGATATGATGAATCCCCCTTTCGTTACAGTATTCTTTGAAGGCGATTGCTGTAAATGCGGTGCCTTTATCGGATACTATCCGAGTTGGGTTCCCGAATGTTTCACTTTGCAGTTCTAGCCTTTTAATTACCTCCTCACATTTAGTTGTTTTCACTGGATATATCCAGGTGAATTTTGTAAACGCGTCAACCACCACGAAAAGGTAGTTATAGAATTTGCTCGTCGACGGAAGTGGTCCAACGTGATCTATATGTAGTGTATGTAACGGCACATCACTTTTCTCGATTGGATGTAAGAATCCTTGTGCCTTCCCACTTTTTTTTGCCGCCAGAATACATGCTACACAGTTTGCTAGCACGTTCTCTATGCACCCCATAAGCTTTTGTATATGATAGTCTTGTTTCACTATGGCTTCCACCTTCTTTGCACTTATGTGCCCCTGCACATGTACGTTACGAATTATTTCCTTTTGTAGTGATTTGGGAACCACCAATAAGTGACTACCTCCTTCGAATTTGTACAGCAATCCGCTTCTTACTTCGTAATCTTTATACGCACAGCTGTAATTATATCAAGAATTAGTTGGCAAAACTCGTCTTTACCTTGCGCGGCTTTTATCCGGTGTATGAGGCCATCCTCTATCCTCATCGTCACAGGATATCTACTAAGCGCATCTACGTGTCTCATGGAAGTTCCCGCTCGGTGTATAACTTTCATGGTGTATTCTTGTAGCATGATCGCCCATCTTGCTACCCGCGGGCATAAGTCCCTCTTCTTCATCGTAGCCTCGAATGCTTTGCAGTCCGTAATTATCGTGAATTCCATTCCTAGGAGGTACACCCTCAGTTTGGCCAGACACTTCATTATTGCCAGTACCTCGAGTTCGTAGCTCGTAAATTTTCTCTCAGAACGACTAGTCTTGAAACTAAGAAAAAATGTTGGGTGGAAATGTCCATCATCATGTTTCTGCATCAGCACCCCTCCATATCCCTCTATACTGGCATCTGTATGTAGCTCTGTGGACAGACTTGGGTTAAACAGTTTTAAAACTGGCTCACTGCAAAGACAAGATTTTAATTCATTAAATGCAATCATTTCCTTTTCACCCATCACAAATCTATTTTCTTTTCTTAAGAGATCTGACAAAGGTTTCGCTATCTTGGAGTAATTCAACACGAATTTCCTAAAGAACCCAGTCAGCCCTAAAAAACTTTGTATCTGCTTCACGTTGCTCGGTACTGGAAATCTCTGCACTGCTCTTACTTTTTCCTCTGATGGTTTTATACTTCCGTTACCTATAACGTGACCTAGAAACTCTACTGATCGTGACAGGAAATTACACTTTTCCCATTTTATTTTCAATCCGTATTCCTCCGCTACTCTTAACACCATCTTCAGTTTCTCCAACGCCTCATCTTCACTCTTCGCAAATATAATTATATCATCTACGTATATTAATAGATACTTCTGTAGTACTAGATCCCGAAAAATTTGGTTGATGAACCTCTGGAATGCGGCTGGCGAGTTACATAGCCCAAAAGGTACCTTGAGGAATTCATACTGCCCATCCGGTGTTACGAATGCTGTATATCTTCTGCTGCTCTTTTCAACATCTACATGGAAAAATCCATCCTTTAGATCTAGCGTAATAAATACGTTTGCATCGTGAAGAGGTTCGAAAACTTCTTCCATGACCGTCATCGGGAATCTGTCTTTAATCATTTTTTTGTTTAATTATCTGTAATCAATACATAGTCTATACTTCCCGTCCTTCTTTTTCACCAGAACTATAGGGCTGGCATATTCTGACCGACTTGGTACCACGACTCCTTCATCTAACCACTCTTTTACTTGCCTATTCACTGCGTCTCTTTCTGGAATTGCTAGTCTGCGTGCCTTGCGAAAAACTGGGATATCATCTGTCAATACTATATTCATCTCAATGCATGACTTGGCTAGCCTATTTGGTCTATAAGCATCTACGATTTCATTCACTGCCTTTCGGTACTCTTCATTCCCTACTTTCCACTTTGCCTCACTCTCTTTCTCCGGGCACCATTCAATTTGAAAGATGTCGTTCTCCTCAAGATTGTATTCTTCCTTTATACTTTTCCCTTCCTCTATACTCTTGACTACTTTGATTTTCCCGCCACTAATAACTATCTCTACGTTTCTTAGAAAATCTCTTCCTAACAATATTTGATCTGGAATCCACTGATCCGGTACGACCTGAAAACGATTCGCATATTTTTCTGCCCCAATCTGTATTTCTAAAACACACGAACCCAGAGTTTTTCGAGGGCTGTCTCCAAATCCTTTCAACATCATTCCCGGTAACCGAGGTTCTGCCGCACTTATCTTTTCTTGGAATGACTTGTGGATTATCGAGACGTCGCTTCCGTTGTCCACGAAAGCATAATATGTCTTGCCCTCCACGCTTATTGGAATGTGACGCTCGTCTGATTCAATGCGATGCACATGGCTAATCCCTCTTGAAGTTGAAGGTGTTTCATTCTTCACCGGGCAATCCGGTGATATGTGCCCAAATTGGTTACATTTGAAACACCGTGTTCCCTTCCCCTTATCAGGACAACTCGCACCTAGATGTGACTTTGACCCGCAGTTGTGGCACCGTTTTGCTTGTAGTGACTGACCAGTTTGCCCCCCCTTCACTATCGTCGTTGATGGTTTACTGGTGCTACTGCCGTTCTTGTTGAACCCCTGCTGCGTTGGCATGAATTTTTTCATTTGTCTGTAGGACTCCATCTTCTTTTTCAGATCTTCTAGGGAGGTAGCTTCGTATAAGATCATCTTGTTGTGTATGGAATCTGGGATCCCATTTCGAATATATTCTACTAGTGATTCTTCATCAATTTTCCCTTCATTTGCCAGCTGTTGCATGGAGTAAAGATACTCTAACAGACTCTCTGTAGTCTTCTTTTTCCGCGCTTCGAGCGCCCTGTGCACCTCGATGGTGGTTTTCGTTTTTTGAAACTCTGTTTCAAGTACATTCTTCAGAGCTGCATAACTCGATAGGCCCGTCCTGGCCTCGACGGCGAGCCTGGCTGCCCCTCTCAACAGCCGCTTTGTGTACAAGAACTTTTGGATATCGTTCCACTGACATACGGTGGCAATATCCTCGAAATCTTTTAACCATACCGTTAGATTTTTCCCGGCTTCTCCTGAGAAATGTTCCAGGGAGTCCTCAACATCTCTAAACACAAAATTATTGGTACTTTCGTTAGGCATCCTATCTTCGATATCTTCTTCCTCGTTTTTTTCTTCTTCCTCTCGATCTGTTTCTGGTATTTTTTCTTCGTCTTTTTCTAAGTCGAATTCTTTACCCTTCCCTATCACTTCCCTTATCTCACTTTCGGTTATGTTATCGAATGTCCCCCTTATCCTATCTACCAGGTCAGTTTTTAGGCGGTAGTAGTATGATAAATTTTTCTGTTTCAAAAATGCCTGTAGCTCTCGTGTTGTAAGTGATTTAGTTAGTTCATCCATCCATACTCTTTACCCGAAATTTATCTTCTCAACCTACTTCCCGTTACAAACCTCTCTTAATTCTGTACCCCACTTCTCTCTATTGTTTTCTTTTGCAAGTGTTTTTTTTCGCAAATTCTTTACCCACAAAATCTTAACACAGTTTCTTTAGGTTTTCTTACCAAGTCTTACAAGTCTTACCACTGTTCTTTCCTCTCGTAACGTTCGATTTTTACCACGTCTTACAAGTCTTACCACTGTTCTTTCTTCTCTTAACGTTCGATTTTTACCACATAATATTTCTTCAACTTTTTTTTTTTAACGTTAGATTTTTTCTAAACAATTTTTTTTCTTTTCAAATCTTAGCATTCATCTTTTCTTTTTTTTTTTAAATCTTTCTTCACTCTTTTTCTTCTTAACATTCAATTCTTGTTATTGAATCTTGTTTCACTCTTTTCCTTCTTTTCCTTCTTATCAAATCTTCACATCAATAACTTTTTTTTATTTTTTCATCACTCTTTTCCTTCTTAACTTTCAATTCTTGTTATCGAATTTTTCTCACTCTTTTCCTTCTTAGCGAATCTTAACATTTTAACACTCCAAAAAAAATTATTAACAACTCTTAACTTTGGGATCTATGCTCATTTTTCGATCGATCCCGGTTGAGCCCCCAAATGTAGTAATTAATGAACGAAACAACTTTATCAAAATGTACAAGATTTTAATTAATATAATACTTTAATATTTTTACTAACATGACAGTTCAATATTTTTATTAATACAATATTTGAAGCTACTTTCAGACCGTCGCCTTCGGGAATCAAAAACAGACTGCCTCCGATTATCTTTTCTTTAGAATAGGTCCCACACCGCCCACCTCTGTAGTAGACGGTACCAGGCCAGCGCCCTGCTGGCCCAGCTCAGCAACCAGGCTCCTCCGATTACTGCTCCCATCAGCAGTAGTACCTTCGCTATGTTCCTCGGCATTGCTTCTTGTCTATTGTTTTCGTCAGAAACATGACTGGCTATTTAAATGACTTTAAATAGGTCATGTTTCTATCATGCACAATCGTATCGCATTGTATTAAATGGGGTATGGTTGCTGTCGCGTCGTCGTCGTCGTCGCGGCGCGGCGCGGCGGTTGCTGCCGCCGCGGTGGATCTTATTCCATTTTCATCGACGTCTGGGAATGTGCTGATAGCTGATGTTTGGTTTATTGTGGGCGACGGTCTGAAAGTAGTATCTGTTTAGGTTTTTCTTATTTATTTATATATTATTAAATACTTAGCTTATCTTATTTTATGCGATGGCATGGCCATGGGCCATGGATCCCACATGTATATGTATATGTATATGTATATGTATATGTATATGTATATGTATATGTATATGTATATGTATATGTATATGTATATGTATATGTATATGTATATGTATATGTATATGTATATGTATATGTATATGTATATGTATATGTATATGTATATGTATATGTATATGTATATGTATATGTATATGTATATGTATATGTATATGTATATGTATATGTATATGTATATGTATATGTATATGTATATGTATATGTATATGTATATGTATATGTATATGTATATGTATATGTATATGTATATGTATATGTATATGTATATGTATATGTATATGTATATGTATATGTATATGTATATGTATATGTATATGTATATGTATATGTATATGTATATGTATATGTATATGTATATGTATATGTATATGTATATGTATATGTATATGTATATGTATATGTATATGTATATGTATATGTATATGTATATGTATATGTATATGTATATGTATATGTAGATGTATATGTATATGTATATGTATATGTATATGTATATGTATATGTATATGTATATGTATATGTATATGTATATGTATATGTATATGTATATGTATATGTATATGTATATGTATATGTATATGTATATGTATATGTATATGTATATGTATATGTATATGTATATGTATATGTATATGTATATGTATATGTATATGTATATGTATATGTATATGTATATGTATATGTATATGTATATGTATATGTATATGTATATGTATATGTATATGTATATGTATATGTATATGTATATGTATATGTATATGTATATGTATATGTATATGTATATGTATATGTATATGTATATGTATATGTATATGTATATGTATATGTATATGTATATGTATATGCATATGTATATGTATATGTATATGTATATGTATATGTATATGTATATGTATATGTATATGTATATGTATATGTATATGTATATGTATATGTATATGTATATGTATATGTATATGTATATGTATATGTATATGTATATGTATATGTATATGTATATGTATATGTATATGTATATGTATATGTATATGTATATGTATATGTATATGTATATGTATATGTATATGTATATGTATATGTATATGTATATGTATATGTATATGTATATGTATATGTATATGTATATGTATATGTATATGTATATGTATATGTATATGTATATGTATATGTATATGTATATGTATATGTATATGTATATGTATATGTATATGTATATGTATATGTATATGTATATGTATATGTATATGTATATGTATATGTATATGTATATGTATATGTATATGTATATGTATATGTATATGTATAATGTATATGTATATGTATATGTATATGTATATGTATATGTATATGTATATGTATATGTATATGTATATGTATATGTATATGTATATGTATATGTATATGTATATGTATATGTATATGTATATGTATATGTATATGTATATGTATATGTATATGTATATGTATATGTATATGTATATGTATATGTATATGTATATGTATATGTATATGTATATGTATATGTATATGTATATGTATATGTATATGTATATGTATATGTATATGTATATGTATATGTATATGTATATGTATATGTATATGTATATGTATATGTATATGTATATGTATATGTATATGTATATGTATATGTATATGTATATGTATATGTATATGTATATGTATATGTATATGTATATGTATATGTATATGTATATGTATATGTATATGTATATGTATATGTATATGTATATGTATATGTATATGTATATGTATATGTATATGTATATGTATATGTATATGTATATGTATATGTATATGTATATGTATATGTATATGTATATGTATATGTATATGTATATGTATATGTATATG
Organism: Eupeodes latifasciatus; assembly: GCA_920104205.1. Taxonomy (NCBI): domain Eukaryota; kingdom Metazoa; phylum Arthropoda; class Insecta; order Diptera; family Syrphidae; genus Eupeodes; species Eupeodes latifasciatus. The sequence continues at coordinate 89,236,325 of OV049926.1, read as the reverse complement.
TATATGTATATGTATATGTATATGTATATGTATATGTATATGTATATGTATATGTATATGTATATGTATATGTATATGTATATGTATATGTATATGTATATGTATATGTATATGTATATGTATATGTATATGTATATGTATATGTATATGTATATGTATATGTATATGTATATGTATATGTATATGTATATGTATATGTATATGTATATGTATATGTATATGTATATGTATATGTATATGTATATGTATATGTATATGTATATGTATATGTATATGTATATGTATATGTATATGTATATGTATATGTATATGTATATGTATATGTATATGTATATGTATATGTATATGTATATGTATATGTATATGTATATGTATATGTATATGTATATGTATATGTATATGTATATGTATATGTATATGTATATGTATATGTATATGTATATGTATATGTATATGTATATGTATATGTATATGTATATGTATATGTATATGTATATGTATATGTATATGTATATGTATATGTATATGTATATGTATATGTATATGTATATGTATATGTATATGTATATGTATATGTATATGTATATGTATATGTATATGTATATGTATATGTATATGTATATGTATATGTATATGTATATGTATATGTATATGTATATGTATATGTATATGTATATGTATATGTATATGTATATGTATATGTATATGTATATGTATATGTATATGTATATGTATATGTATATGTATATGTATATGTATATGTATATGTATATGTATATGTATATGTATATGTATATGTATATGTATATGTATATGTATATGTATATGTATATGTATATGTATATGTATATGTATATGTATATGTATATGTATATGTATATGTATATGTATATGTATATGTATATGTATATGTATATGTATATGTATATGTATATGTATATGTATATGTATATGTATATGTATATGTATATGTATATGTATATGTATATGTATATGTATATGTATATGTATATGTATATGTATATGTATATGTATATGTATATGTATATGTATATGTATATGTATATGTATATGTATATGTATATGTATATGTATATGTATATGTATATGTATATGTATATGTATATGTATATGTATATGTATATGTATATGTATATGTATATGTATATGTATATGTATATGTATATGTATATGTATATGTATATGTATATGTATATGTATATGTATATGTATATGTATATGTATATGTATATGTATATGTATATGTATATGTATATGTATATGTATATGTATATGTATATGTATATGTATATGTATATGTATATGTATATGTATATGTATATGTATATGTATATGTATATGTATATGTATATGTATATGTATATGTATATGTATATGTATATGTATATGTATATGTATATGTATATGTATATGTATATGTATATGTATATGTATATGTATATGTATATGTATATGTATATGTATATGTATATGTATATGTATATGTATATGTATATGTATATGTATATGTATATGTATATGTATATGTATATGTATATGTATATGTATATGTATATGTATATGTATATGTATATGTATATGTATATGTATATGTATATGTATATGTATATGTATATGTATATGTATATGTATATGTATATGTATATGTATATGTATATGTATATGTATATGTATATGTATATGTATATGTATATGTATATGTATATGTATATGTATATGTATATGTATATGTATATGTATATGTATATGTATATGTATATGTATATGTATATGTATATGTATATGTATATGTATATGTATATGTATATGTATATGTATATGTATATGTATATGTATATGTATATGTATATGTATATGTATATATATATTAGAGCGTTTCAAAAAAATATTTTGCTCTCAAAGATTGCTGAAATTTTATTAATCAAACAGTTTTAGATAAATTGCGCTCGAAAACATCTGAAATTTTTAAATAAAATTTCAGCAATCTTTGAGGGCAAAATATAAGAGTTTTGTTTTTTTTTTTTAACTCTGAGAGCTTAGAAATAAACTTTCAGTTTGTTTTGAAACTAGTAATCTTATAAATTTAAGAGTATTGTAAAGAAAACGCCTTAATTAAGAGTAAATTAAACTTTGATCTTGAATAACTTTCGACTGAGTTGATTTATCAAAAAGTGACATTAGACCTTTTTTGTAGATCGTTCAATTCTCTACAAAATACATAAGAGGTATTGCAATGCAATTTTTCGTTCGTTAGTTATAAAAATCAGAAGAAAAAAAAAATTTGTTCCTGTGTTATTCTTATGGGAAATCGAAAAGTGCGATGCGGACTACCTAAATATTAATATTAAGGGCCCATATTTTCAGAGGCCTATTTTGGCATGTAAACGAAACTTTTGAGTCGAAACTTTGTTTGAAACGCTCTAATATATATGTATATACATATATAGTCTATAAATAAATATAAAACAATTTGCTTATTTTTATTAGACTTTGCAACGGTCCTCTTATTTTTGGGCGATTGTTTGAGTGATCTCATAGTTTTTGATTTCACATGTTTTTTTACAATTTACAGGCACTCAGGGAGTTATTAATACCCTTAGCATGTTAACGTTTTTAAACCAATGCGAGCTTAAGAAAAAGGAAAGGATTTAAGAGCAGATACCGGTGAACAAAAATTTGAATATTATAGTATTTTAATGGGAGGCAAAAACAGAGTTCGATGTGGTGGTTGAGAAAAAAGAATCTACACTTTGGCAGTCTGTCCTAAATTAAGCTCAAGGGTAAACTGATGAGCAACTGCAACTGGCTACTTCAACAGAAATTTGTTTGTAAAAATATCGGTAAAATAATGTAAGGCATGAAATGTTGCGGCGGTGTTCGAGTGATGTAAAGGTTTGTGTTATAGTTTACCTACCATTTTCAAAGCTCTTTTTTGGGTTCTATGGTTCTATCCAAAAGACTTAAAATTGTTTTATGGGCATGATGGTTAGTGCGTCGGACTGTCATGCCAGAGGTCTTGGGTTCAATCCCTGCCTATGCCATCTAAAATTGTTTTCACGGGTACTGTCTCTTACGAGGAACTGACAAATCCTCCAAGAGTAATTCTTGTCATGAAAAGTGCTCTCTCAAATTAGCCGTTCGAATTCGGCTTAAAAATGTAGATCCCCTCCATCCCTGACAACAATACTGTAAGTCACTAGGCATTAGTTCTCAACGGACTGTTGCGTCACCCAATTTTTTTTCGGTTATTACTACCAAAATAAGACTACGTCAATATTCGAGCAAGGACAAAATAATTTAATTAAAATATTTTATTTGGTTATTTTCAATTTTCTCAAGAACTAGAACACATAAAATCATCTAGTTTTCAGTTTTTGATCAAAAACAAATAAGAGCAATGAATTCTAAATTGTAACTACTATTAATATAATTCCATACCAATCCAAACATGGTAGAGTCTAGTCGTAAAAAATTATTTTATTTGATTTCCTTAGAACAGCTCGAATTAAAACAAGCATTTTAGTTTCAATGGAAAAGAAATTTCCAAAAAATAAAAATTAAATTAATTCATAGCTTTCGACAAAAAAAACACAAATATTTAGTCAAAAAATCAGTTTGAAGTGTGATTTTTCAAATATTTTATAAAGTCCATACATTTTTTCATTTAAAATTCGTTATTCTTATTAATTCTAAAAAAAAGTGAAAACTATAAGACTTTAAATTAAAAACTACCAGCGCGAAAAAAAAGCAAAATAAGAGAACATAACGACTTATGCACCTGCATTCAATTATTTTGGAATCAGAAAACATGAAAGTTGTATGAAGTTTAATTTTCTAATTTTATTTAATAAAAAATTCAATTTGACTTTGAAGCCATGGAATTGCATAATTCTATGACCAGCTAAGAATTAGGTTTTAGGCTATGAGATAAGTCGTTGTAAACAGTCTTCTTTGTTTGTTTAAAAATAGATACTTTACTTTCATGATCTTGGTCTAACAATAGGAACTTTTATTTTGGTAGGAATTGAAATGGCAAAGACCATAATTGAAGAATTATTAGAGAAACCATTTTAAACTATATCGTTTTCGGAGAAGCTATTAATAGTTAACAATGGGCGTCCTACACATTTAAAATCAAACCACAAGTATATAATCAGGGAGTATACTTGAACCTTTAGCGAAAAGCAATATTCAATATATAATATTACCAATAGCTATCTGGTAGGTAGCGAGAATAAAAAGAAATTGTTTTGTTGGTCTTGTTTATCTCTTCCGTATGGAGTTCCTCGGATGTGCACAATATGAACAATCTAACCACACTTCAAAGAAAACACAAGCTAAGTGCTTCCCATTTGCAATATTTAATTAAACTAGCTGCCTTTGGTTAGACTACGAAAGACGAAGCTTTATGTTTTCAACATAATATTCAATTGAAGAAAAATCGTGCTGTGTTAAAACGTCTATTAAATGTAACATGCTTTCTTGGAAAGCAGGAGTTATCGTTTGGAAGCCACAATTCAATTCAATTCTTTTATTGAGGCTTTTGAAACACAATTTTCTCTTATGTATATAAATATATACTGTAATGTGTATACACTCTTTATCTCTTTTAATAGGAGAACTCGCTTCTTTATGCATCGAGAAACATCTACAGTCTTATTTAATAGAATTCGCTAAACAGATGAATAGTTATACAGTGCATAAGGATTTATGTAGGCTCTATGTAACGTTTCGAAAATTCCTATTTATAAAAAATTCTGCTATAAATTTTAGTTATACAATGCTTATATCAAAAAAAGTACCAAAATGGAGCAATCTATTCCATTTATCTGTCTATCAAATCAGCTTGTTGTCATAACAAATAAAATATACAAAAATAATTCCAATTATTTTTATGATATTCTCTTTCGAAAATCTATATTTTTTTTAAATTCTTCGTTTCTTATAGGCTTATTGGGTTGAACCTTTTTATATAAACTTTCCGCTTTCTTGGAGTCGGTAAAACGCGATTTAAATTCTTTCAATCATTAATAAACGAGCTAAACTAGAGAGGCATTATTTGTTTTTATTTTAAAGCCTAGTACGCTTGTGATGCGAAACGAAATTTCCCATACAAAAATGACATGACGAAATCATAAACGAAAAATTTCGCTGTGCTTTTCGTTTTTCAGTACGCTGCTGAACGACGAAATGTGTCATTTTAGTGGATAGCTGTACTAGATTTCGTAGTACAATTCTCCACTCTTTTCGTTCTCAATTTAATTGCCCGGTATATTAATTGCTGGCGAAATTTTGACGTTTTATTTATTTATTGAAAAATTTTTCGAATATTTTCGTTTATGTCATTTTTGTATGGGAATTTTCGTTTCGCATCAGCAGCGTACTAGGCTTAAAATTGAACTTCAACTTCCAGACAGAACTCTCCACAAATATTTTTCCGCTGTGGTTTTCGTTTTAATTTCGCTCTGCACTTGGAGACTGCCGAAAAATTTCGTTTCGCATCAGCAGCGTACTAGGCTTAATTTCAAAAATGGAGAGAAATCAAAATGACATTTACGAAATAATAATAACAATAGTTTCCTTATGTAGGCTCTATTCAACCTCAAAATGCGTTTAGCTTATTATGAAACTATACAACCTTGCATAAGTTTTATAAATAGCATTTTTGCGTTTAGAGGCATTATAGAGATTACATAACTTTATGTAGGCTCTATACAGCGTTTTTAAATAAGACTGACAGTCTTTACTTTCAATTATTTTACACAGTCTTTACTTTATCGCAGTTCACAACCAATAATAAACCGCTTCGCTTCCAAGCGCCTATTTATATACCTCAAATCGGTTCGAGAATCTACGAGGTTGTTCTCGATGCTTAACGAAGTTCTCCTCTTTATCACTAGATGCTTAACGAAGCTAGCTCTCCTCTTAATCCCTAGATGTTGCCCCTTTCGAGGTTCTTGTATGCGCTGCGCTGAATGTTTTCGAATTGAGTTCCCCTCTTAGCCACTAGCAGTCTTATTTAAAAACGCTGTATAGAGCCTACATAAAGTTATGTAATCTCTATAATGCCTCTAAACGCAAAAATGCTATTTATAAAATTGTTATCAACTAAATCACCAGTAAGTTGGAAGAAATGAATTTAACCATCTGACCTTACTTTTAGGAAAACGCAAAAAACTGAATAACTTCTATATTTGACTCCTCTCAGCTATAAAAAATAGATAAAATTAATAAAGAAATATATCAAATTTTATACTTACGTAACTGCATCTGTTAAATCTACGAAAGAAAGAGAAACCACCACTTTGAAAACAGAAATGTAGGTGATTTTATAAAGCATAAGTTGGAAGAAGAAAATTAAACCGGGAATTATTTCCCTATTCCAACTAATGCTTTTTAAAACCACTTCAAGCTATTTCTGTTAGCTAAATGGATTTCTTGGACTTAACAGATTCGTCTTCCTACAGATATGACATTTTCCATTAAAATTTAATATTAGGAAACTTTGGAACTTATTCCCTTTTTCATTTAAAAAGAGTTCTTGGGACTTCTGTAGGATTATGAAATGAGAACGGTAGAATGGTAGGTATAAGTGCATTTATCTACAAAAGAAAAATCGAATATTTAAGGTCTTCCGGGCGGGCGTGGTATCCGCCAACTTTATTGGAATCGTTATGAGTTGTGAAGCACTTCCGTGTCCTGTAGAAAAATGAAATTTGGTAGAGTGATATGATATGAAGTTCATACACATATGTAGTATAAAGGTACGAAATGAAAACTGGACATTTTCCATTCAGGGCGAGTGGTACCTACTAAGGTACTTTGACGTTGGATGACGACCTTTTTAAAACCTGACCAGTAAACCAGTGAAGTAAGAAGGTTTGGTTTTTGGTTATCATTACAAATATCTAACATAATTCAAAAGTTTTTCGATATCTTTATAAACAAAGAACTAGGTAGGTACGCGTTTAGATTTAGAACAAATGATTTTTTACGACTGTCTTGTTGTTACACACATCTTTTTCTTTTTGTATTTTTTTTTTTACTTTTTTGTTTTTGGTTTGATAGGTAAGCACATTTTAGTAGGATAAATTATGAATTATGATGGTTTTTGCGAATTGTCTACATTGTCGACAAATTTATGTCGACAATTGTGAATTGTCTACATTGAATTGTCTACATGTAGACAATCATGTAGTCTACATTTATAGTCTACATGGCACAACACTGACTGTGTGTTTAAAAAGTAATATTTGAAAGTGTTCAATAAATAAGTTTGGAGTAATTTAAATAAAGTGAATTTGTGTTTTTATTTACGAAGTGTGAATAAGTTTTAATTATCGGACCAAGCCGAATATTACATTGGTGTCAGAATAAGGGATTAAAACTTATTGAGAATAAAAACAGTGATTGAACTATTTTGTGTAAAGTAGTAAAGTTAAAAATAAAAAAAAAAAATAAAAATGAGTAAAGTTTTAAAACACTTAACTGTCCCTGAGCTAAAGGCTGAACTAAGCAAACGTGGCTTAAGTGGGACAGGCGTAAAAACCGAACTCGTTAAACGGCTGCAGGAATATCTAGAGCAGCAAAATGAAGACCCAGATACGTTTGCTTTCGAATTAGAAACAAAAGTGGAAGAGGTAAATACAAATGTTGCCTTATCTAACATGATGTCACTTCTGTTAGCCAAATTTGAAGAGAATGAAAAGAATGTCCTGAAAGAACAGCAGAATGTTCTCAAACAACTAGAAGCTCAAAGAAGTGACCAAAAGCAAGAACAGCAGAATGTTCTCAAACAACTAGAAGCTCAAAGAAGTGACCAAAAGCAAGAACAGCAGAATGTTCTCAAACAACTAGAAGCCCAAAGGAATGATGTCCTGAAATAACTAGAAGCCCAAAGAAGCGACCAAAAGCTAGAACAGCAGAATATTCTAGAGCGATTCGACGAACAGAAAAACCTTTTAGAAGGCAGGTTTGCGGACTTCAAAGAGAAAATCAAAACTGTCCACGAGCGCGTCGAAAAACAAAATGCACGATTCGAAAAAATTGACGAACAAATTGAAACCATCACAAATGAACTAGAAAAAGTGCGAAAGATGAAATCTCGAAAACCTTCTGGTGAGTGCTCAAGGAAGAGAGAAGTGAATCCTCCAAGCTTTGATGGTCAGATTCCGTGGCCAATCTACAAGAAACAGTTTGAAGCAGCAGCGTTAACAAACGGCTGGGACGATCGGGAAAAATGCATTGCTCTTACGCTTGCTTTAAGAGGATCTGCTGCTGACTTGCTACAAACCATCCCAGCAGAGAAGAGTGGCGACTTCACGGTTCTGGTAAACGCAATCGAACAGCGGTTTGGGAATAGCCACATGACAGAAGTCTTCCGAGTTCAGCTTAACAATAGGACACAGAAAAGAGGTGAAACTCTGCAGCAGCTTCAGGCAGATATCGAGCGATTGGTTCACCTGGCATATCCAACAGCTGGTAACGAGATAATAAATCAACTTGCTGTTGAAGCCTTTGTGAGAGCTGTGGGCGATATAAATCTCCAAAGGGCTATCCGCACTGCCGGAAAGCGAACACTACCAGAAGCACTGGCTTTCGCTCTGACGATGGAAGCTGCAGAACAAGCTTCCCAAAACGTGCATCCCGTAAGAGAAATAGAAGTCCAAGAATGTTCTTGTCAGAAGGCTACTGCGGAAAGGAGTCAGCGAGACGGACCAGCACGATGCTGGAACTGCAATAAGACTGGGCATCTACAGCGACAGTGCATATTACCACGAAGAAGAACCACATGCCAACACTGTGGAAATAGAAGTAATTTAACCGTTCCAAAGCAACACCAACAACGTTGCTTCCGAAGTTGTTTCCCACCCGGGAAACGAATAAGAACCAACTTCGAGGGGCAGAAGCTGGTTTCTGGTATCGATGGCCCCAGAAACAACATCCAGATTTCTCAAACGAAACGTGACAACAAGAGCCTGACCGTGGAAGCAAGTATAAATGGCAACAAATGTGTGGCTACCATTGAGACCGGTGCCACGGCGTCCATCATACGGCAAGACCTCGTTAAGAAGGCATGGCTCCACAACACCAACAGCTATCGTGTAAGGACTGCAACTGGAGAGGCCGCAAAAGTTTATGGTGAGGTACGTCTTAAGATCCGGATGGCAGATTTGGAATTCTCTCACCTGTTCCTGGTAGCAGATATATGCGATGAGTGCATTGTCGGCGTCGATTTTATGATATTGGACATCGGGAACCAAGTCCTAAAATATCGAAACATGGAGATTCCGATGATCTATGGGACTAACTCGTATGAAACCTCGTCATCTGTGAAAACTATCATCAAAGAAGATCTCACTTTGCCTGCTTCTTCAGAGGTATTCGTGTGGACGAAATTGAAGGGAAAGCCTGGCAGCCATCGATATCTCATGGTCGAACCAGCAATCCTTGAAGTCCGAAGAGCTGCACTCCATAAAGACGAACATTCTCAAGTCATCTAATCTTGGCCACCAACAACGAAGAACTGCAGGAGGTCTCCTCGAAGAATTTGCAGACATCTTTTCGTCATCGAAAGGGAAATATGGCAGAACGCAACTGGTGCAACATCGAATCAATACCGGGGATGCAAGGCCGATTCGTCAACCTGCAAGACGCCTTCCACTAGCCAAATAAGGTGAGGTTGAAGAACTGACAACCACCATGAAGGAAGAAGGTCTCATCGAAAACTCTAAAAGCCCTTGTGCGTCTCCAGTGGTCCTGGTAAAGAAGAAAGACGGATCAACCCGCTTTTGAGTGGACTATCGAAGGTTGAATGATGTGACCAAGGAGGATAGCTACCCTCTGCCTAGGATCAGTGATACTCTGGACGCAATGGAAGGAGCACAATGGTTCTCAACTTTGGACTTGAAAAGTGGTTACTGGCAAGTCGAAATCCATCCTGAAGACAAAGAAAAGACAGCATTCTCAACAGGAAACGGATTGTGGCAGTTCAAAGTGATGCTTTTTGGACTTTGCAATGCTCCTTCGACTTTTGAGTCCTGCAAGGACTTACATGGAAATCTTGCCTGGTCTATTTGGATGACGTCATAGTATACGGGAAAACATTTGACGAACACTGTACAAATCTGAGAGCCGTGTTTCAAAGACTTCGAGAAGCCCACCTCAAGCTTAACCCAGAAAAGTGTTCACTCTTCAAAACCGAAGTGAAATATCTGGGACATATCATCTTATCCCAAGGAGTAAAACGGATCCGTGACACCGTGAAGAATTGTCCAACACCACAGGACAAACACCAACTCCGAAGCTTTCTGGGTCTAGCCACCTACTATAGGCGCTTTGTAAAGGACTTTGCTGGAATCGCCAAGAGTCTACATCAGCTAACGGAAAAGGGAAAGCAGTTTAAATGGTCAGGTGAGTGCGAGCGCAGCTTTCAAGAGCTCAAGCAACGCTTGTGTAATGCACCAGTGCTGACCTACCCAACTCCAGGAAAACCATTCATAATTGATGCTGATGCCAGCAATGTCGGGATAGGTGCTGTACTATCGCAGGTGCATAATGGCGAAGAAAAGGTGATTGCCTATTACAGCAAGGTACTCTCGAAGTCGGAAAGGAACTATTGTGTGACCAGAAGAGAACTTCTTGCACTGATTTTGGCAACAAAGCACTTCCATAAGTATCTCTATGGACAGAAGTTTCTTCTCCGAACTGACCATGGTGCACTTAACTGGCTTTTGAATTTCAAAAATCCAGAGGGTCAAGTGGCAAGGTGGATTGAGAGGCTGCAGACGTACGATTACGAAATTTAACATCGGAAGGGGTAGCTTCACTCAAATGCAGATGCACTGTCTCGGAGACCATGCAATCAAGACTGTAAGCATTGCAGACGACAAGAAGGTAAAGAAGTGGTTACTGTCCAACGAACCAGAGCCGATCCCATTTATGGCTGGAGCAACGACGAGTTGAAGAAGGCTCAAAAAGAAGACTCAGATATCGAACCCATCCTCGCTTGGAAGGAACACCAGAAAAAACCAGAATGGGCTGATATCTCAGATAGAAGTCCGACTCTGAAGGCCTATTGGGCACAGTGGGACTCGTTTCATGTCCAAGAGGGTGTCCTTCGACGTAAATGGGAATCAGCAGATGGAAGTCTTATGTAATGCAGCTAGTCTTACCGAGATCGAAGGTTATGGACGTTCTGCGAGAGATGCATGGTGGAGTTTCGGGAGGCCATCTAGGAGTGAACAAGACGCTAGAAAAGGTTTGGCAACGATTTTACTGGCTACATGCAAGGGAAGACGTCGAGAAGTGGTGCCGAAAATGCGATACCTGTGCTGCCACCAAAGGCCCGAACAAAAAGAACCACAGCCAAATGCAGCAGTATAATGTCGGAGCACCCTTCGAAAGGATTGCAGTAGACGTGGCGGAATATAACGATTTCAATTATTTGTTTTTCGGGAAACAAATAATGGAAATCGTTATATTCTGGTCAACATGGATTACTTTAGCAAGTGGCCTGAAGCATACGCCATTCCAAATCAAGAAGCTAAAACAGTCGCAGACCAAATTGTCTTCAACTGGGTGAGCAGATTCGGCGTTCCATTAGAACTGCATTCCGACCAGGGAAGGAATTTTGAATCAAACATATTTCAGGAAGTTTGTGGTCTTCTTGACATCAAGAAGACAAGAACAACACCACTTCGCCCACAATCTGATGGCATGGTCGAACGAATTAACCGAACCCTGAAAGAACATCTTTGCAAAGTTGTGGACGACAATCAGCGAGATTGGGATCGACACATTCCACTGTTTTTGATGGCGTATCGAAGTGCAAGACATAGCTCAACTGGTCATACACCGTCTGAGATTTTGGTGGGAAGGAATATCAGACTATCGAGCGAAATAAAATTTGGATGTCCCACGTCGGAGCCGCAAGCCGAGGATGACTACATTGATGACGTCAGAGAAAGACTCCTTCAGATCCACGACAATACCAGGTTGAAAATAAAGATGTTCAGTGACCGAATGAAGACACGCTACGATATACGAGCGACAACAACAGAGTTCCAAGCAGGAGATCGGGTGAGGCTTTACAATCCCCATCGACAAAAAGGGTTATCACCGAAACTTCAACGTGACTGGGAAGGTCCATATACAGTCATTACAAAAATCAACGATGTCGTGTACCGGATACAAAAGGGAGTCAGAGGAAAACCTAAAGTTGTACATCGCAACCGGCTACATCGCTACAGTGGTGATGAGAACGATGGATTTGTTCGGGACGATCAATCCTAAGGAGGGGGCAATGTAATGTGTATACACTCTTTATCTCTTTTAATATCGGATTAATAGGAGAACTCGCTTCTTTAAGCATCGAGAAACATCTAGTGGCTAAGAGGGGAACTCAATTCGAAAACATTCAGCGCAGCGCATACAAGAACCTCGAAAGGGGCAACATCTAGGGATTAAGAGGAGAACTAGCTTCGTTAAGCATCTAGTTATGAAGAGGAGAACTTCGTTAAGCATCGAGAACAACCTCGTAGATTCTCGAAGTCGGCTTGTAAATATGCCAGACAAAGCAAATAAAGAAATATTTTGTACCTATATAATATTTAAACAATTAATAAAATGTTACTTAAGTGTAAAGCAAGTTTTGGAGTACGCTTGCTCCCGGCGTACGTTATTTAGAAGCCACAATGAATCAAGTTCATCTTTAAGGTGGCCGTCTACCTTCGTGGTTTAAAAAAATCGTTGGAAAAACTGTTGGCACGATTTTGACGAAACTATAGAAGATATCCTAAATCTGTAAAGCGTTACTTATTCACAAAACATCTGGCTAGGTCTAGACACAAGCTTTTTTCAAAAAAAAATTGTTTTGATTTTTTGCTGTCTTTTTTAGATTGAAAAACATGGTAAAAAAAGGCGTTTGTGAAAACGTTGGAAAAATTAAGTTTAAAATTTGTTTTTGTTTCAAGGTTCCGAATCTGAGATATCGTACCAGCCGTTCCGGCAGTAGTGCATTCAACGACGCATCAAGGGCAATTTTATTTAAAAAAAATCATCCTTTTTTGTTTTCCATTCAAGTTTAAGAATTGACTGATCAAATAAAAAAATGTTGTTCAAATGTCATGTGTAGTTTTTTTGCAATCTATCCTTGAATAATAGGCCCGAAATTTGAGCGCGAAGGTAGACGACCCCTTAAGCCGAGGCAATTATATTGATATACTCAAATTACTGAAACAATATGATCCAATTTTATTACAACACCTTGAAACGGCAACAGTTTTTAAAGTTTTAAAAAATGACTATACAAAATGATTTATTCAAAACTGTTCCTGAAGTTTTACGCGATCACATTTCTGATAGAATCAAACAGCCAGAGTTTGTCGCTTTGTCTGACATTCATTTAAAGTCCCAATTATCTATTGTTATTACTTTAATAACAAAAATCATGATATATTTGCTGCATTTATTGATGTAAGCAAAGAGGGGACTGCAGAAAATTTGAATAAAATAAATTATTATTCTTGAAAACTTATCTTCAACTTCTAGAGCTAACCCTGATATTATGAGCAGGAATCGCCACTGGTTCTATCCAAAAGACTTAAACTTGTTTAGGACGAATGAAGGCATTATAAATTACCCGTCCAGAAGCAGTGAAATATTTCTTGCACCGTCGGAGAAATCCTAAGTTTTATATGGGCACCTGCCCAAATATTGAAAATAACCACTACTATATTGTAATGTGTATACACTCTTTACCTCTTTTAATATCGGATTAATAGGAGAACTAGCTTCTTTAAACATCGAGAAACATCTAGTGGCTAAGAGGGGAACTTAATTCATTCAGCGCATACAAGAACCTCGAAAGGGGCAACATCTAGTGGAGAGGAGAACTAGCTTCGTTAAGCATCTAGTTATGAAGAGGAGAACTTCGTTAAGCATCGAGAACAACCTCGTAGATTCTCGAACCGATTTGAGGTATATAAATAGGCGCTCGGAAGCGAAGCGGATTATTGGTTGTAAACTGCGATAGGTAAAGACTGTGTATAAAAAAGTAATAATTGAAAGTAAAGACTGTGTTTGAAACGTAATAATTGAGTGTTCAATAAATAAGTGGAACAATTTAAATAAAGTAAAAATCGTGTTTTATTTACAAGTGCGAATAAGTTTTAATTGTCGGACCAAGCCGAATATTACATTGGTGTCAGAATAAGGGATTAAAACTTATTGAGAATAAAAACAGTGAGTGAACTATTTTGTGTGAAGTAGTGAAGTTAAAAAAAAAAATGAGTAAAGTTTTGAAAGACTTAACTGCCCCTGAGCTAAAGGCCGAACTAAGCAAACGTGGCTTAAGTGGGACAGGCGTTAAAACCGAACTCGTTAAACGGCTGCAGGAATATCTGGAGCAGCAAAATGAAGACCCAGATACGTTTGCTTTCGAATTAGAAGCAAAAGTGGAAGAGGTAAATGCAAATGTTGCCTTATCTAACATGATGTCACTTCTTTTAACCAAATTTGAAGAGAATGAAAAGAATGTCCTGAAAGAACAGCAGAACGTGCTCAAACAACTAGAAGCTCAAAGAAGTGACCAAAAACAAGAACAGCAGAATGTTCTCAAACAACTAGAAGCCCAAAGGAATGATGTCCTGAAACAACTAGAAGCCCAAAGAAGCGACCAAAAGCAAGAACAGCAGAATATTCTAGAGCGATTCGACGAACAGAGAAATCTTTTAGAAGACAGGTTTGCGGACTTCGAAGAGAAAATCAAAACTGTCGACGAGCGACAAAATGCACGTTTCGAGAAAATTGACGAACAAATCTAAACCATCACAAATGAACTAGAAAAAGTGCGAAATATGAAAGCTCGAGAACCTTCTGGTGAGTGCTCAAGGAAGAGAGAAGTGAATCCTCCAAGCTTTGATGGTCAGATTCCGTGGCCAATCTACAAGAAACAGTTTGAAGCAGCAGCGTTAACAAACGGCTGGGACGATCGGGAAAAATGCATTGCTCTTACGCTTGCTTTAAGAGGATCTGCTGCTGAACTGCTACAAACCATCCCAGCAGAGAAGAGTGGCGACTTCACGGTTCTGGTAAACGCAAGCGAACAGCGGTTTGGGAATAGCCACATGGCAGAAGTCTTCCGAGTTCAGCTTAACAACAGGACACAGAAAAGAGGTGAAACTCTGCAGCAGCTTCAGGCAGATATCGAGCGATTGGTTCACCTGGCATATCCAACAGCTGGTAACGAAATAATAAATCAACTTGCTGTTGAAGCCTTTGTGAGAGCTGTGGGCGATATAAATCTCCAAAGGGCTATCCGTGCTGCCGGAAAGCGAACGCTACCAGAAGCATTGTCTTTCGCTCTGACGATGGAAGCTGCAGAACAAGCTTCCCAAAACGTGCATCGCGTAAGAGAAATAGAAGTCCAAGAATGTTCCTGTCAGAAGGCTACTGTGGAAAGGAGTCAGCGAGACGGACCAGCACGATACTGGAACTGCAATAAGACTGGGCATCTACAGCGACAGTGCAGATTACCACGAAGAAGAACCACATGCCAACACTGTGGAAATAGAAGTAATTTAACCGTTCAAAGCAACACCAACAACGTTGCTTCCGAAGTTGTTTCCCACCCGGGAAACGAATAAGAACCAACTTCGAGGGGCAGAAGTTGGTTTCTGGTATCGATGGCCCCAGAAAAAAAATCCAGGTTTCTCAAACGAAACGTGACAACAAGAGCCTGACCGTGGAAGCAAGTATAAATGGCAACAAATGTGTGGCTACCATTCGTACGGCAAGACCTCGTCAAGAAGGCATGGCTCCACAACACCAACAGCTATCGTCTAAGGACTGCAACTGGAGAGGCCGCAAAAGTTTATGGTGAGGTACGTCTTAAGATCCGGATGGCAGAGTTGGAATTCTCTCACCTGTTCCTGGTAGCAGATATATGCGATGAGTGAGTGCATTGTCGGCGTCGATTTCATGAAAGATCACGGAGTGATATTGGACATCGGGAACCAAGTCCTGAAATATCGAAACATCGAGATTCCGATGATCTATGGGACTAACTCGTATGAGACCTCGCCATCTGTGAAAACCGTCATCAAAGAAGATCTCACCTTGCCTGCTTCTTCAGAGGTATTCGTGTGGACGAAATTGAAGGGTAAGCCTGGCAGCCATCGATACCTCATGGTTGAACCAGGGTCTGTAAAGTCCTCCCAACACGTCACTATTGGGAAGACTCTTGTAAGACCTTTAAAGAACATGCTTCCGGTAAGAATACTGAACATCAAGCCGTATGAAGTTAAGCTTAGAAAAGGTGAGATTGTCGGACAATGCGAACCTGTATCAGCGATAACACGGATCAACGAAGAAGAGTCAAAGCAATCCTTGAAGTCCGAAGAGCTGCACTCCATAAAGACGAACATTCTCAAGTCATCTAATCTTGGCCACCAACAACGAAGAACTGCAGAAGGTCTCCTCGAAGAATTTGCAGACATATTTTCGTCATCGAAAGGGAAATATGGCAGAACGCAACTGGTGCAACATCGAATCAATACCGGGGATGCAAGGCCGATTCGTCAACCTGCAAGACGCCTTCCACTAGCCAAATAAGGTGAGGTTGAAGAACTGACAACCACCATGAAGGAAGAAGGTCTCATCGAAAACTCTAAAAGCCCTTGTGCGTCTCCAGTGGTCCTGGTAAAGAAGAAAGACGGATCAACCCGCTTTTGAGTGGACTATCGAAGGTTGAATGATGTGACCAAGGAGGATAGCTACCCTCTGCCTAGGATCAGTGATACTCTGGACGCAATGGAAGGAGCACAATGGTTCTCAACTTTGGACTTGAAAAGTGGTTACTGGCAAGTCGAAATCCATCCTGAAGACAAAGAAAAGACAGCATTCTCAACAGGAAACGGATTGTGGCAGTTCAAAGTGATGCTTTTTGGACTTTGCAATGCTCCTTCGACTTTTGAGTCCTGCAAGGACTTACATGGAAATCTTGCCTGGTCTATTTGGATGACGTCATAGTATACGGGAAAACATTTGACGAACACTGTACAAATCTGAGAGCCGTGTTTCAAAGACTTCGAGAAGCCCACCTCAAGCTTAACCCAGAAAAGTGTTCACTCTTCAAAACCGAAGTGAAATATCTGGGACATATCATCTTATCCCAAGGAGTAAAACGGATCCGTGACACCGTGAAGAATTGTCCAACACCACAGGACAAACACCAACTCCGAAGCTTTCTGGGTCTAGCCACCTACTATAGGCGCTTTGTAAAGGACTTTGCTGGAATCGCCAAGAGTCTACATCAGCTAACGGAAAAGGGAAAGCAGTTTAAATGGTCAGGTGAGTGCGAGCGCAGCTTTCAAGAGCTCAAGCAACGCTTGTGTAATGCACCAGTGCTGACCTACCCAACTCCAGGAAAACCATTCATAATTGATGCTGATGCCAGCAATGTCGGGATAGGTGCTGTACTATCGCAGGTGCATAATGGCGAAGAAAAGGTGATTGCCTATTACAGCAAGGTACTCTCGAAGTCGGAAAGGAACTATTGTGTGACCAGAAGAGAACTTCTTGCACTGATTTTGGCAACAAAGCACTTCCATAAGTATCTCTATGGACAGAAGTTTCTTCTCCGAACTGACCATGGTGCACTTAACTGGCTTTTGAATTTCAAAAATCCAGAGGGTCAAGTGGCAAGGTGGATTGAGAGGCTGCAGACGTACGATTACGAAATTTAACATCGGAAGGGGTAGCTTCACTCAAATGCAGATGCACTGTCTCGGAGACCATGCAATCAAGACTGTAAGCATTGCAGACGACAAGAAGGTAAAGAAGTGGTTACTGTCCAACGAACCAGAGCCGATCCCATTTATGGCTGGAGCAACGACGAGTTGAAGAAGGCTCAAAAAGAAGACTCAGATATCGAACCCATCCTCGCTTGGAAGGAACACCAGAAAAAACCAGAATGGGCTGATATCTCAGATAGAAGTCCGACTCTGAAGGCCTATTGGGCACAGTGGGACTCGTTTCATGTCCAAGAGGGTGTCCTTCGACGTAAATGGGAATCAGCAGATGGAAGTCTTATGTAATGCAGCTAGTCTTACCGAGATCGAAGGTTATGGACGTTCTGCGAGAGATGCATGGTGGAGTTTCGGGAGGCCATCTAGGAGTGAACAAGACGCTAGAAAAGGTTTGGCAACGATTTTACTGGCTACATGCAAGGGAAGACGTCGAGAAGTGGTGCCGAAAATGCGATACCTGTGCTGCCACCAAAGGCCCGAACAAAAAGAACCACAGCCAAATGCAGCAGTATAATGTCGGAGCACCCTTCGAAAGGATTGCAGTAGACGTGGCGGAATATAACGATTTCAATTATTTGTTTTTCCGGAAACAAATAATGGAAATCGTTATATTCTGGTCAACATGGATTACTTTAGCAAGTGGCCTGAAGCATACGCCATTCCAAATCAAGAAGCTAAAACAGTCGCAGACCAAATTGTCTTCAACTGGGTGAGCAGATTCGGCGTTCCATTAGAACTGCATTCCGACCAGGGAAGGAATTTTGAATCAAACATATTTCAGGAAGTTTGTGGTCTTCTTGACATCAAGAAGACAAGAACAACACCACTTCACCCACAATCTGATGGCATGGTCGAACGAATTAACCGAACCCTGAAAGAACATCTTTGCAAAGTTGTGGACGACAATCAGCGAGATTGGGATCGACACATTCCACTGTTTTTGATGGCGTATCGAAGTGCAAGACATAGCTCAACTGGTCATACACCGTCTGAGATTTTGGTGGGAAGGAATATCAGACTATCGAGCGAAATAAAATTTGGATGTCCCACGTCGGAGCCGCAAGCCGAGGATGACTACATTGATGACGTCAGAGAAAGACTCCTTCAGATCCACGACAATACCAGGTTGAAAATAAAGATGTTCAGTGACCGAATGAAGACACGCTACGATATACGAGCGACAACAACAGAGTTCCAAGCAGGAGATCGGGTGAGGCTTTACAATCCCCATCGACAAAAAGGGTTATCACCGAAACTTCAACGTGACTGGGAAGGTCCATATACAGTCATTACAAAAATCAACGATGTCGTGTACCGGATACAAAAGGGAGTCAGAGGAAAACCTAAAGTTGTACATCGCAACCGGCTACATCGCTACAGTGGTGATGAGAACGATGGATTTGTTCGGGACGATCAATCCTAAGGAGGGGGCAATGTAATGTGTATACACTCTTTATCTCTTTTAATATCGGATTAATAGGAGAACTCGCTTCTTTAAGCATCGAGAAACATCTAGTGGCTAAGAGGGGAACTCAATTCGAAAACATTCAGCGCAGCGCATACAAGAACCTCGAAAGGGGCAACATCTAGGGATTAAGAGGAGAACTAGCTTCGTTAAGCATCTAGTGATAAAGAGGAGAACTTCGTTAAGCATCGAGAACAACCTCGTAGATTCTCGAACCGATTTGAGGTATATAAATAGGCGCTCGGAAGCGAAGCGGTTTATTATTGGCTGTGAACTGCGATAAAGTAAAGACTGTGTAAAATAATTGAAAGTAAAGACTGTGTTTAAAAAGTAATATTTGAAAGTGTTCAATAAATAAGTTTGGAGTAATTTAAATAAAGTGAATTTGTGTTTTTATTTACGAAGTGTGAATAAGTTTTAATTATCGGACCAAGCCGAATATTACAATACATAAATGAATTAATAATTATGAAGTCGGCTTGTAAATATGCCAGACAAAGCAAATAAAGAAATATTTTGTACCTATATAATATTTAAACAATTAATAAAATGTTACTTAAGTGTAAAGCAAGTTTTGGAGTACGCTTGCTCCCGGCGTACGTTATTTAGAAGCCACAATGAATCAAGTTCATCTTTAAGGTGGCCGTCTACCTTCGTGGTTTAAAAAAATCGTTGGAAAAACTGTTGGCACGATTTTGACGAAACTATAGAAGATATCCTAAATCTGTAAAGCGTTACTTATTCACAAAACATCTGGCTAGGTCTAGACACAAGCTTTTTTCAAAAAAAAATTGTTTTGATTTTTTGCTGTCTTTTTTAGATTGAAAAACATGGTAAAAAAAGGCGTTTGTGAAAACGTTGGAAAAATTAAGTTTAAAATTTGTTTTTGTTTCAAGGTTCCGAATCTGAGATATCGTACCAGCCGTTCCGGCAGTAGTGCATTCAACGACGCATCAAGGGCAATTTTATTTAAAAAAAATCATCCTTTTTTGTTTTCCATTCAAGTTTAAGAATTGACTGATCAAATAAAAAAATGTTGTTCAAATGTCATGTGTAGTTTTTTTGCAATCTATCCTTGAATAATAGGCCCGAAATTTGAGCGCGAAGGTAGACGACCCCTTAAGCCGAGGCAATTATATTGATATACTCAAATTACTGAAACAATATGATCCAATTTTATTACAACACCTTGAAACGGCAACAGTTTTTAAAGTTTTAAAAAATGACTATACAAAATGATTTATTCAAAACTGTTCCTGAAGTTTTACGCGATCACATTTCTGATAGAATCAAACAGCCAGAGTTTGTCGCTTTGTCTGACATTCATTTAAAGTCCCAATTATCTATTGTTATTACTTTAATAACAAAAATCATGATATATTTGCTGCATTTATTGATGTAAGCAAAGAGGGGACTGCAGAAAATTTGAATAAAATAAATTATTATTCTTGAAAACTTATCTTCAACTTCTAGAGCTAACCCTGATATTATGAGCAGGAATCGCCACTGGTTCTATCCAAAAGACTTAAACTTGTTTAGGACGAATGAAGGCATTATAAATTACCCGTCCAGAAGCAGTGAAATATTTCTTGCACCGTCGGAGAAATCCTAAGTTTTATATGGGCACCTGCCCAAATATTGAAAATAACCACTACTATATTGTAATGTGTATACACTCTTTACCTCTTTTAATATCGGATTAATAGGAGAACTAGCTTCTTTAAACATCGAGAAACATCTAGTGGCTAAGAGGGGAACTCAATTCATTCAGCGCATACAAGAACCTCGAAAGGGGCAACATCTAGTGGAGAGGAGAACTAGCTTCGTTAAGCATATAGTTATGAAGAGGAGAACTTCGTTAAGCATCGAGAACAACCTCGTAGATTCTCGAACCGATTTGAGGTATATAAATAGGCGCTCGGAAGCGAAGCGGATTATTGGTTGTAAACTGCGATAGGTAAAGACTGTGTATAAAAAAGTAATAATTGAAAGTAAAGACTGTGTTTGAAACGTAATAATTGAGTGTTCAATAAATAAGTGGAACAATTTAAATAAAGTAAAAATCGTGTTTTATTTACAAGTGCGAATAAGTTTTAATTGTCGGACCAAGCCGAATATTACATTGGTGTCAGAATAAGGGATTAAAACTTATTGAGAATAAAAACAGTGAGTGAACTATTTTGTGTGAAGTAGTGAAGTTAAAAAAAAAAATGAGTAAAGTTTTGAAAGACTTAACTGCCCCTGAGCTAAAGGCCGAACTAAGCAAACGTGGCTTAAGTGGGACAGGCGTTAAAACCGAACTCGTTAAACGGCTGCAGGAATATCTGGAGCAGCAAAATGAAGACCCAGATACGTTTGCTTTCGAATTAGAAGCAAAAGTGGAAGAGGTAAATGCAAATGTTGCCTTATCTAACATGATGTCACTTCTTTTAACCAAATTTGAAGAGAATGAAAAGAATGTCCTGAAAGAACAGCAGAACGTGCTCAAACAACTAGAAGCTCAAAGAAGTGACCAAAAACAAGAACAGCAGAATGTTCTCAAACAACTAGAAGCCCAAAGGAATGATGTCCTGAAACAACTAGAAGCCCAAAGAAGCGACCAAAAGCAAGAACAGCAGAATATTCTAGAGCGATTCGACGAACAGAGAAATCTTTTAGAAGACAGGTTTGCGGACTTCGAAGAGAAAATCAAAACTGTCGACGAGCGACAAAATGCACGTTTCGAGAAAATTGACGAACAAATCTAAACCATCACAAATGAACTAGAAAAAGTGCGAAATATGAAAGCTCGAGAACCTTCTGGTGAGTGCTCAAGGAAGAGAGAAGTGAATCCTCCAAGCTTTGATGGTCAGATTCCGTGGCCAATCTACAAGAAACAGTTTGAAGCAGCAGCGTTAACAAACGGCTGGGACGATCGGGAAAAATGCATTGCTCTTACGCTTGCTTTAAGAGGATCTGCTGCTGAACTGCTACAAACCATCCCAGCAGAGAAGAGTGGCGACTTCACGGTTCTGGTAAACGCAATCGAACAGCGGTTTGGGAATAGCCACATGGCAGAAGTCTTCCGAGTTCAGCTTAACAACAGGACACAGAAAAGAGGTGAAACTCTGCAGCAGCTTCAGGCAGATATCGAGCGATTGGTTCACCTGGCATATCCAACAGCTGGTAACGAAATAATAAATCAACTTGCTGTTGAAGCCTTTGTGAGAGCTGTGGGCGATATAAATCTCCAAAGGGCTATCCGTGCTGCCGGAAAGCGAACGCTACCAGAAGCATTGTCTTTCGCTCTGACGATGGAAGCTGCAGAACAAGCTTCCCAAAACGTGCATCGCGTAAGAGAAATAGAAGTCCAAGAATGTTCTTGTCAGAAGGCTACTGTGGAAAGGAGTCAGCGAGACGGACCAGCACGATGCTGGAACTGCAATAAGACTGGGCATCTACAGCGACAGTGCAGATTACCACGAAGAAGAACCACATGCCAACACTGTGGAAATAGAAGTAATTTAACCGTTCAAAGCAACACCAACAACGTTGCTTCCGAAGTTGTTTCCCACCCGGGAAACGAATAAGAACCAACTTCGAGGGGCAGAAGTTGGTTTCTGGTATCGATGGCCCCAGAAAAAAAATCCAGGTTTCTCAAACGAAACGTGACAACAAGAGCCTGACCGTGGAAGCAAGTATAAATGGCAACAAATGTGTGGCTACCATTGAGACCGGTGCCACGGCGTCCATCGTACGGCAAGACCTCGTCAAGAAGGCATGGCTCCACAACACCAACAGCTATCGTCTAAGGACTGCAACTGGAGAGGCCGCAAAAGTTTATGGTGAGGTACGTCTTAAGATCCGGATGGCAGATTTGGAATTCTCTCACCTGTTCCTGGTAGCAGATATATGCGATGAGTGCATTGTCGGCGTCGATTTTATGATATTGGACATCGGGAACCAAGTCCTAAAATATCGAAACATGGAGATTCCGATGATCTATGGGACTAACTCGTATGAAACCTCGTCATCTGTGAAAACTATCATCAAAGAAGATCTCACTTTGCCTGCTTCTTCAGAGGTATTCGTGTGGACGAAATTGAAGGGTAAGCCTGGCAGCCATCGATATCTCATGGTCGAACCAGCAATCCTTGAAGTCCGAAGAGCTGCACTCCATAAAGACGAACATTCTCAAGTCATCTAATCTTGGCCACCAACAACGAAGAACTGCAGGAGGTCTCCTCGAAGAATTTGCAGACATCTTTTCGTCATCGAAAGGGAAATATGGCAGAACGCAACTGGTGCAACATCGAATCAATACCGGGGATGCAAGGCCGATTCGTCAACCTGCAAGACGCCTTCCACTAGCCAAATAAGGTGAGGTTGAAGAACTGACAACCACCATGAAGGAAGAAGGTCTCATCGAAAACTCTAAAAGCCCTTGTGCGTCTCCAGTGGTCCTGGTAAAGAAGAAAGACGGATCAACCCGCTTTTGAGTGGACTATCGAAGGTTGAATGATGTGACCAAGGAGGATAGCTACCCTCTGCCTAGGATCAGTGATACTCTGGACGCAATGGAAGGAGCACAATGGTTCTCAACTTTGGACTTGAAAAGTGGTTACTGGCAAGTCGAAATCCATCCTGAAGACAAAGAAAAGACAGCATTCTCAACAGGAAACGGATTGTGGCAGTTCAAAGTGATGCCTTTTGGACTTTGCAATGCTCCAGCGACTTTTGAGCGCCTAATGGAATGCGTCCTGCAAGGACTCACATGGAAATCTTGCCTGGTCTATTTAGATGACGTCATAGTATACGGGAAAACATTTGACGAACACTGCACAAATCTGAGAGCCGTGTTTCAAAGACTTCGAGAAGCCCACCTCAAGCTTAACCCAGAAAAGTGTTCACTCTTCAAGACCGAAGTGAAATATCTGGGACATATCATCTCATCCCAAGGAGTAAAAACGGATCCTGATAAGGTTGACACCGTGAAGAATTGGCCAACACCACAGGACAAACACCAACTCCGAAGCTTTCTAGGTCTAGCCACCTACTATAGGCGCTTTGTGAAGGACTTTGCTGGAATTGCCAAGAGTCTACATCTGCTAACGGAAAAGGGAAAGCAGTTTAAATGGTCAGGTGAGTGCGAGCGCAGCTTTCAAGAGCTCAAGCAACGCTTGTGTAATGCACCAGTGCTGACCTACCCAACTCCAGGAAAACCGTTCATAATTGATGCTGATGCCAGCAACGTCGGGATAGGTGCTGTACTATCGCAGGTGCATAATGGCGAAGAAAAGGTGATTGCCTATTACAGCAAGGTACTCTCGACGTCGGAAAGAAATTATTGTGTGACCAGAAGAGAACTTCTTGCACTGATTTTGGCAACAAAGCACTTCCATAAGTATCTCTATGGACAGAAGTTTCTTCTCCGAACTGACCATGGAGCACTTAACTGGCTTTTGAATTTCAAAAATCCAGAGGGTCAAGTGGCAAGGTGGATTGAGAGGCTGCAGACGTACGATTACGAAATTTAACATCGGAAGGGGTAGCTTCACTCAAATGCAGATGCACTGTCTCGGAGACCATGCAATCAAGACTGTAAGCATTGCAGACGACAAGAAGAAAAAGAAGTGGTTACTGTCCAACGAACCAGAGCCTATCCCATTGATGGCTGGAGCAACGACGAGTTGAGGAAGGCTCAACAAGAGAACTCAGATATCGAACCCATCCTCGCTTGGAAGGAACACCAGGAAAAACCAGAATGGGCTGATATCTCCGATAGAAGTTCGACTCTAAAGGCCTATTAGGCACAGTGGGACTCGTTTCATGTCCAAGAGGGTGTCCTTCGACGTAAATGGGAATCAGCAGATGGAAGTCTTATGTAATGCAGCTAGTCTTACCGAGATCGAAGGTTATGGACGTTCTGCGAGAGATGCATGGTGGAGTTTCGGGAGGCCATCTAGGAGTGAACAAGACGCTAGAAAAGGTTCGACAACGATTTTACTGGCTACATGCAAGGGAAGATGTCGAGAAGTGGTGCCGAAAATGTGATACCTGTGCTGCTACCAAAGGCCCGAACAAAAAGAACCACAGCCAAATGCAGCAGTATAATGTCGGAGCACCCTTCGAAAGGATTGCAGTAGACGTGGCGGGTCCATTTCCGGAAACAAATAATGGAAATCGTTATATTCTGGTCGTCATGGATTACTTCAGCAAGTGGCCTGAAGCATACGCCATTCCAAACCAAGAAGCCAAAACAGTCGCAGACCAAATTGTCTTCAACTGGGTTAGCAGATTCGGCGTTCCATTAGAACTGCATTCTGACCAGGGAAGGAATTTTGAATCAAACATATTTCAGGAAGTTTGTGGGCTTCTTGACATCCAGAAGACAAGAACAACACCACTTCACCCACAATCTGATGGCATGTCGAACGATTCAACCGAACCCTGAAAGAACATCTTTGCAAAGTTGTGGACGACAACCAGCGAGATTGGGATAGACACATTCCACTGTTTTTGATGGCGTATCGAAGTGCAAGACATAGCTCAACTGGTCATACACCGTCTGAGATTTTGATGGGAAGGAACATCAGACTGCCGAGCGAAATAAAATTTGGATGTCCCACATCGGAGCTGCAAGCCGAGGATGACTACATTGATGACCTCAGAGAAAGACTCCTTCAGATCCACGACAATACCAGGTTGAAAATAAAGATGTTCAGTGACCGAATGAAGACACGCTACGATATACGAGCGACAACAACGGAGTTCCAAGCAGGAGATCGAGTGTGGCTTTACAATCCCCATCGACAAAAAGGGTTGTCACCGAAACTTCAACGGGACTGGGAAGGTCCATATACAGTCACTACAAAAATCAACGATGTCGTGTACCGGATACAAAAGGGAGTCAGAGGAAAACCTAAAGTTGTACATCGCGACCGGCTACATCGCTACAGTGGTGATGAGAACGATGGATTTGTTCGGGACGATCAATCCTAAGGAGGGGGCAATGTAATGTGGATACACTCTTTACCTCTTTTAATATTGGATTAATAGGAGAACTAGCTTCTTTAAACATCGAGAAACATCTAGTGGCTAAGAGGGGAACTCAATTCATTCAGCGCATACAAGAACCTCGAAAGGGGCAACATCTAGTGGAGAGGAGAACTATCTTCGTTAAGCATCTAGTGATGAAGAGGAGAACTTCGTTAAGCATCGAGAACAACCTCGTAGATTCTCGAACCGATTTGAGGTATATAAATAGGCGCTCGGAAGCGAAGCGGATTATTGGTTGTAAACTGCGATAAGTAAAGACTGTGTATAAAAAAGTAATAATTGAAAGTAAAGACTGTGTTTGAAACGTAATAATTGAGTGTTCAATAAATAAGTGGAACAATTTAAATAAAGTAAAAATCGTGTTTTATTTACAAGTGCGAATAAGTTTTAATTATCGGACCAAGCCGAATATTACAATATTAATTTAACTATTTTATGTTTGCTTGAGTGGTCTTATTTTGATAGTAATAATGGTAGGTGCGAGTTTGGATGTACATATTCAACAGTGGGGTGTGTATGGGGAGAGCATGCTGCCCCCCTACAACCCTCCTGCTTGGAAGAATTCTTGAATAAGAGATCGCCAATTTGATATTATATTCTGAGAAAACTGTATTTTTTATTTTCGTAACACAAACTGAAGTTGCCTTTAAATTACGGAAACTCGTCTTCAATTCCATCTTATTTTCTTTTTGAAGCACATAAGGAGTGTAATCCTTGCCTTAAATGTTTTTTCCTTTCAAAATTGATTATCTATTAAATACAAAAACTTTTAAGGTCTGAATAAATTTGTTTTGAAATGAATTTGCTTTGGATGCTCTAGAATTGCGAATTACGGTTTAAACATGAATTATAGGAACAATAAATGTCCCAAAAACAGCAAAAGTGACACTTTCGTTAAACTAATGACTATTTGAAATACATAATGTACTTTTTGTGTCTATTAATATAATATAAAAGCTTTAAATCTTTCGAAGTGGGAAGAGATTGTGCAAAATGTAATTTGTGAGTGCCACACTATAGTTCCCAACTTATTTGTTAATCTTAATTTGTTTTTATTTAATTTTTAGAGAAATTATGTACATTTTTTCCTTAAATTTAAGAACTAAACATTTTTCTTTATCCAATTCATAAGTTTTGCTGACTCCTTTTTTATTAAAATACAATTAAATGTTAACCACAAAAGCTCTACACTTTTGTTTATTGGTGAACATAAACACTTGTATAAAATACTGTTATACAAAATGTGGTAAAAGTTTCTTACTTGACAAATTTTAACGCAACAATTACGTTTAATTATGCATGAAATGCACCCAAAACCCGCTAAACTTTTGTATGTTAGCTCAAGAGCGCATATTTAGAAAACTGTTTGGATTTTGGAATATTTTTATAAGTAGGGAGTTGTCGAAATTAAATAGTTAGACAATCCTTGTTGGACCAGTGTTCTTAAAAAATCTAAAAACTAAAATGTTCACCTTTGCCATTTAAATACGAGTATAAAGTTAAGATGTATACACATTATGATGTTTTAATATTGTCAGCCTCATATACATAACATTAAAGAACATTTTTAAGCCATGCTCAAAAACTCATCTTTTTGTTAAGTGTATGACCCTTCCCTGATTAAAAGTTTAGATCCGCGCTTGCAATACACACATTTAAATGAAACACCTTGGTTCTCAGTTGTCTTCCATGGAATTCGAAATACTTTATTTTGTATCTTTTGTTTTACAAATTGTATTAATTTCACAATTTAATAATAGGTTTTTTGATTATTTTTTTTTTTTTTTTTCAAACCTCAATTTTACATTTAGCAATGTTGAATAGATTTGTTTTGCAATTTTCGTTTTTTTTTTTGTTCTTTTAAATTAAATCTGTTCTACAATTATTTTATTTTTTAATGGAATTTTCATAAAATTATTTCAATTTAAATTTATTTTGCTGCTTGTGTTTTATAATGTTTAGAAGGACTGAGAAAAATAAAAAAAAATATATCATTTCGTTTTCTTTTTTTGTTTTGTTTTGCAAACAATGTTATACAGTATAATTTCTGAAACAAAACTAATAATCAAACGACATAGTACCTTTAAGAGAAAAAATCATGAATAACATTGCTTGCAAAGGGAAATTGTGTTTGTTTTTTTTTTTTTTTTTTTAATTGTATTATTTCTTATGTTTTCTTTTTTTTGGCATATTTTATTGAAATCTTAAATTCACAATCTTATCCGTGTTTGCAAATAGGTATTCTTTGACAAAAAATAAAAATTTGCTTACAATTTTTATAAACGATTTCATTTTTTTTTTTTTTTTAATTTTAACTGAAAGGGTTTATTTTAGTTATAATTAATCAAGTCTGAATGGAAAACCGACAACAAAAAAACATTATTGTTTTTCAAAACTATATTTTACAACTATTTATGCATTATGTATACATAATATGCAATTTTTTATATGTTGAAAATAAAATTTAGCACCGCTTCCTTTCGTTCTCAATAAAAAGAGCTCGTACAAAAAATTGTTTTTTCTCTCTATATTTTTTTTTATTTCGATTTTCCATTCAAGCTTTTTGATTTTACGGCTAAATTTTCTTCTAATCACTTAATCAAAAATGTATATATATTTGAATGTGATTAATTTTGCATTTTAGAATGCGTAGCATACGTTTTCTTTTTTATATTTTAAAAAGATTTGTTTAATATAGATTTTATTTTGAAAAAGGCACAAAAACACCTTCTCTTCCTTAATTTCACTTTATCTATTAATATTTTTTTTTGTAGTGTTTTAAAATAAAAAGAAGAAACATTCTATGGGAATTATTCCGGGTATAGTTTTACACTTGAAAGTAAACTTCCTACATAAATATCAGATTTATCTCGAAATATTGTTTATTTTGTTTTCTCATTTAATCATTGTATTAAATGTAAATAATATTAGTTCATTTTTTACATCTCAATTTTAGGTTTTTTTAAATATTTATGTATATTTTCTTATAATTTTCTTTTTATTGGATATTAACATAATATTGTTAAATAGAATAACTATAGTTAAGAAATAAAGAGAAATATAGAGAGATGTGATGAATATATAACTTGGAGGGATGTATGGCAAAAATAGTCCTTTGTGAAATTTAAACGCGAATCCTTTAGTGTTTAGTGATTAGTAGCACTATTTGACTGCGTTTCACCTCAACTTTTTGTTTGAAATCATAAAAGTCAAGACATATAAATGTAAACAAAACTATCAGATTGATTAAGATTTAAGCAAAAAAGTGAAAAATGACAAAAATTATTTCTAAACAAATATAGTGTTTTTGTGAGAAAGGATAGTTTCTGTATACAAATCAGGGTAAATCATTTACTTTACATCAATAATATTCAATCGGGTTCAATTATTAATATTTTTTTAATGTGGGACGCTGCTGGTGTGAAGGTAAAGAAATGTCTAATAACAAAAAAGAAATCATTCGTTTTTAATGTAAATC
Organism: Eupeodes latifasciatus; assembly: GCA_920104205.1. Lineage (NCBI taxonomy): Eukaryota > Metazoa > Arthropoda > Insecta > Diptera > Syrphidae > Eupeodes > Eupeodes latifasciatus. The sequence goes on along the minus strand of OV049926.1, from coordinate 89,206,513 downwards.
AATGGAATATATGTACTATGTACGTTTGTTTAAGGATTCAGAATAAGACTTTGCATACTCTTAATCAGTATAGTTTAATTTATTTTATGTACACTGATTTTATAATTTTAATATATACACATATGAAAATTTATTGATTTAAACTGATATTGTATACAAATCTAGATTATTTCCACAAAATCACACGTTTACATCATTTCTGCAATTATATGTATAATTAGACACTTTCACACACAATAGGTATAATTCATCTAAAAACATTAAATTTAAAATATAACTGTGTATATCATTTTTTTTTTGTTAACTCAAACCTTTTGCGAATTCTTATATGTATTTGAAATTCAGCTATACACAAACATCGTTGGTGTCAGAAACTCAGAATCATCGAAGAACAGAAAATCCCAGAATCCAGAAAACCCACAATAAAATATTCGAAAAATTATATAAAATTGAGAATGTCTAAGGTGTGATTTATTATTGAGTTTGAAAAATTAACATTTTTACAATGGTTTCGGAATTTTGGGTTTTCACAATTTTGTTTTTTTTCTGGATTTTTTTTTTTATTTTATTTAATTGATATAAACTGTGTTGGACTATTATTTTAAAAGAAGTGGTTATCTTATTATTTATACATAAGTTTTTACATAAACAGCCAAATCTTTTCTTCATTGTGCAGACCATCCAAATCTCCAGGTTTGTAAGTGACGCATTACACTTAATCTTTGTATGTTTGTCTAAACAGGGATCCTGGGATTTTTGGGACTAAGGATTTTTTTTTAATTTCGGGGTTCTGTCCGCCTAATTAAATAATCCGAAGTAATGACGTAAGAGACATATGTGTATGAGATGTTTAATAACGAAACGTATAATTGTTTGTTTGCACATTTGTGGCTGAACTTCAATTACAGTTCTTGATCCCGTAATTGGTTTGAATATTTTTGTTTTGTATATAAGTGTTGGTGATTTATTTTGTATGTTTAATTTTTTCTTATATATAAATAAAAAGTTAAAATTATAAGTTTCATTTTTTTTTCTATCAAATAATAATAATTATCACGTCCAGGATATTTTTTAAACAAATTTCTATATCCTAAACTTTTTTGTTATTATATTTTTTCATTTAAATATACAAACAGAATTTTTTTATTTGATAATTTTTCATTAATTTATATTACTTTCATCTATTATACACCTTGTTGGTAAATTATTTATGTATATTTTATTTCTTTTTTGTATGCTATGTTATGTTATATGTATAATAATTTACTCAGTTTTTGTTCCACTTTTGTTCTTCTTTCATTTTTTGTTTGTTTCAATTTAAAAATATTTATGTTTTATCTACACAAGAAGCTAATTTTAAAATTATACAAGTACAAATTTATTCTTTATTCTTCAAAAAGGCAAAGAACTTAGGTTTTTCATATACATACCTATGCTTATTTTTTTCTTTCAATTATTTGTACATTTTTTTTTAATTTTGTATTTCTATGTTGAAATTTGATACTTTTTGTATGAAATCATTTTTTTATTTGCATTTTAAGTTAAAATTTTCTCACGTTTTTTTTGTTTTTAAATGAAACAAGTTTGCATAAATAATATTTACACTAAAAACTGAAGTTTCTAACAAAATTATATGTTCACTATTTAAAAAAAAAATAAAACAAAAAATAAAGGTATTTTTTAATGAAGTGAGTTAGTTATAATATTGAGTGGAGTTTATTATACTGGTCTATTTTCTGACATTTAATAAACTATTTGAAATCGCTGCTTTTATTCTGCACTTTGTTCTTTTTTTAATTATTAACAATACAAATATGAAAATGTGCAATTAACTAATATATCAAGCAGAATGTAGGATTACAGAATTTTGTTTTTGTTTTTTTTTGTTCTTCAATTTCTGTTATTTTATGTTTGAGTACGGATTGTAAATAAATAAGCCATTAGACTCAAACAGTAATTTTAGTTAAAAATTTTACAATTTTTCCTTTTTTTTTGTAAACTTTAATCAGTATTTGTAATTTTTAAGAAGACATTTTTAAGCAAATTATATACAAATATATTTTTTAATTTTAAGAAGTTATTCACCCCCGTCACTGAACCCATATTTTGATCAGAATTCTTCTTACTTAAAAAAATAAAAAATCACATAGGTACACACAATTTGTAGTTGCAAATTAAAAGAAAGTTTCTGATGAACGGTATGTGTTCTGAATGAGTAATTCTATTTCAATACAAATTTAAATTATTTATATGTATGTGTATATGCTAGGGGTGATTTATTGTTTGCGATTTAAAACTATGAATTTTAATATTAATTTTCCATGATTTAACAAAAAAAAAATAAAACAAGAAACAAAAAAGGCCTAATATTTTTTTTTAAGTTATAGTTTTGTATATTTTATAAACATTTATAACGAACATAATAGAATATTTAAAATTAGTTAGAAATTAATGTATTTTATATAAGAGTGTGATTGCACATGTACGTTTTGTTTTTATTATATAAAACAAATATGTTTTAAATTCTCTTTTCTTAAAAAAACAGCAATATTATTTAAACGTAGATTAAAACAAAAAAGGAAGAAAAATTAAAAAAATTGAAATTAACATTATTGAAACAAAAAAATCTAATCGTGGTTTTGATGTTAGCATAAAAGATTGTTAATAGAAATTCCAGTTGATTTTATAGTTAATCATTGGTTTTAACAAATTGTGAATATATTACCATTCAATTTTCAATAATAAAAAAAAACAAGACAAATTAGATTGATAAATTTAACAAACAAATATGTGTAAAATTTGGTGCTTCGGCGTTTGAAAATGTGTAAAGTTGAATTTAACAATATAATTAACAGTTCAAAATGACTTAAATACGGCTGTTATAAATTAAATTTTATTATAGTTGGAATAATCAGTTTATTATATAAAGTCTATTAAATAATAGTTCCATTAAGAGATGTTGCTTAAAAAAAAGGATATAGAAATACTAATATTCCCTTTTTTATTGTTGAAAACTTTTTTACCCATACCGGTTTTTAAGTTATTTATTTTTTCTTTTAAAGATTTATGTTGAGCTTTGTAGCTTAAATAAAAACAACTCAATACTTTCTTACTTGAAGGCACTTGTAATATTGAGGTGCTGTAGTTTATTTGGTATTAAATTACATGAAATCGTGTGACAAAAAGATTGCGTATAGTAAAGTAAATTTAACATTTTTAATTTCAAACTAAATTTAAGTAATAATTCTTTTCTTAGTATGGCATTGAGCTTTGATATTTTGAAAGCATCGACGATAAAATTTTATGCTGCACTTGCAGGCATTTTGAAAAAAAAAAAAAAAAAATGAATTCCCATTTCATACCGACAATAATGACAATAAACCTGTTTTTACCAACATTTACTTTTTCTCGAATTTAAGAGGTATAAATTAGAACAAATACCGGACCTTATCATCCGTTCTTCAATAACTCATTCTTTTTCCCCAAAAATCGAAGTTCATTCTCTGAAAGCTTAGCAATTTAAAATGAAATTACAAATTGATTGACATGGTTTCGAATACATATTTTTTTATGGATAACCAATTGTAAAATGTGTTTAGTTACCATTATTTTGAATTTAGTGACATTTTTCACCACTTTAAAATGAAATGTTTGTAGTTCTTAAAACGTATTGGCCATTCAAATGCTGTTTTATATTGTATGTCTTATAAAATGAAATTCAAAGTAATATTGCCAGCATAATTTATGTGACCTTCCTTTCCTTTCCTTCAGTTGTAGACAATGCAATTCGATTTTTGTTTCTTTATCAAGCATAAAATTGATAACAAACAACTAAGCAAAAGAATCGTAATTATTTATAAAATAATTTAACTGACTAGCTTAAAAAATGATTCTTTTGAGTTTATAAAATAGCTTTTTAGTTGTTTATGTAAAATTAAATTGTATTTTAATTTATTTTTTTTTTCTTTACCTCCGAAGGTCTACATAAATATTGAATTGACATTACATGACACAAAGTTTAAATTTATAGCACTAACTAGCATTGATTTTTATGTAACGGTTTTATAATTGATTTTAAATCTGAATCAATATAAAATTCTTGACACGATGTTTTTTTGACCAATACGTCGCAAAACAACATTATTTAGGCAAGAATGTTATAGATAATTTCGTTTATGCTTCTATTTACACTTCGCTTATTACAACACTAACAAAATGTTAAAATGATTTTTTTTATAAATGATCCGAAGTCAGTGAACATCCCTATCAAAAAGAAACTTGCAAATGACGTTAAATTTGATCATTATACTGGCATTGTATAAATATTCTCCTGACATTTCCATTGCGTAGGTACACGCGAGAATTTACTAATACAGTTTTGATTGATTGCCAGCATAATGACAAATCATCAGAACGTCAATATTTGACTTCGTACAAAAGTATGTGCTTCAGGAATCAATTTGTCTGTGTCAGTTATGCAAATTAAGCGTGAGTTTAAAAATAGTAAGGACAAACAAACATCTTGTGTACATTTAAGAGAAGGTTTCTTGGATAAAAATGCTAAGATTTGTTTTTTTTCTCTCAACTGGATATATAACGTATTTTAAAGTGTTTTACAACGTTATTTATCCACCATACTCCCACGAGATGTGTTGAAGCTTTTTTTCTGTAGTTTAAGCACTCAAGACCCAATGTATTTAATACACTAGCTAACTCGATGCTTAAGTATTCGCCTCAATGGTGAGAAAAATGCATTTTCTTTATATCTGTTCCTTTCTTCTTTATTTTTTTTTGGGAGCTTTATTTGGTGAGTAGTACCAAGTTATGGTGTGATAATATTTTCGTCAACCAAATTCTTTCCACATTAAGATTGTAGTTTTCATTGAAATTCTTAACTAATTTTGTATTAATTATTTTATTTCTACCTTTTTTTCTCTCCTAATCCCAACACCCTTTATTGTTTTAATTTAAAAACACTTCAACACTGGCATCGAAATGCAACACAAATATCCAATTATTTCACTAAAGCAAATTAAAAATGAAAATAAAAAAAAACTAAAATAATTATCAGTTTTTTATCGAAATGACTCAATGATGAACTCACCAGAGCTTGATAGCGGGATGTTTATACTCTTATTAACCTACCCATTTATTGTTTGTATTTTAAAGGCAAACGTTAAATTGTTTTTTACATTTGCGGTTTCAATGAATGTTTATTAAGAAGTTTTCAGCTTAAACTCAAAGCTTGTTGACAAGATCAAAACATCCGCTTGCTATTCGATTTTCAGTATTATGTTATTTTAAAATTTTTGAAGTTTGTTGGAAAAACATAAGACTATGACACTTTTCATCTTTTTAACTACCTATGACTATTTTTTTTTTAATTTTTCATTGCAATGTTATCCAATTAAGAGCGAACGCCAGAATTTGTTCCATAATTATTGTTTCGATGAATTGTTTTATATAATAATAAATCTAAAAAATAAAAATCTTAAAAAGTAAACATACAGCATATAAGAAATAAAAACTATTTTTTTTGTTTGTTTTGAAGAATAGAAAGTGTTTTAATTGAAAATATAGATTTTAACTTCAACAAAACAATAAAAAAAATATTGACTTTCATTTTGCAAGGACCATAATAACGAGATAACATTTTTGTTTTGTTTTTTGATTTTTACTTAGAGAAGGATAGATTAATATCAATAACAAGGAGAGAGAAAAAACAAATGAAATGGTAATTGAATAGGGATGGTGGTTATTGATAGTATTTTTTTTTACATTTCATTGATATTTTTTTAATTTTTTTGTTGTTATTTCTTTTTTATTGTTATTATTATTTTTTTTGAATAATTTTTACTCTCTTGATGCTAACATAATGACCACAATTATTTTTTTATTTTAATAAGGATTTTCAGAAGAGTATTTTGCTTTTCTTTTAGTAAACTATGTAATAGATATAAATATGAATCTACAAAAAGAGTTATAAACCTTCTTTTAAATAAATAATACATTTTCTCTATACATATATTTTATAAAGTAATTGTTTAGATAAATCAAAAAAATAATAATTTACAGTGAAAAAAAAAACAAAACGGTGAAGATATTTTAAAAATACTACAAAGAAAACTTTACACAATAATATGTTAATATTATTTTTCTTTTTTTTGTTGATATGTGTATATGCATGTGTGTATGAGCTAAAGCTATGTTGCGTATATAATTATTTAATCGAAATGTATTTTTAAAGCAACCCTAGCGCCGCTCAATTGATTTCTTTCTTAATAGCACTGTCACCAAATAAGAAGTTAACAAAGAAAATTAATAATTTATTGTTGTTTTGTACAAAAATATTACTTGAAAATTCATATATTCAAAACGGAGTCTCATCTACAACATAAAAGCGAGACTATGTAGGTAATTTATGTTACAGTGTTCTTAACGAAAAATGACAAATTTGAAAACTACTTATAAAAAACTCGTATCAGTTTCTTGCAAAACAAAATAACTCACTGTTATGTTGTAGATGATTATTTGAAAAAAAAAAAAAAAAACAAGAATAAATATGTTTTTTTTACATTGTGCCAGACTTAAAGTTTGACATGAGTTATTGTAGAAAACTTCATAACATTTAAAACTGTATTGAAAAAAAAAATACTTGAATCACAACAAATGATCCATAAAAAATAACAAAGAAGTTTTAAGAAAATTGAGCTGGAATTTAAGAGCAAACAATTGCCAGTGCCTTGATTCAAACATTTATTGAACTGAAAAATGTGGTTCACTAAATGTTTTCTTTTGAGAAAAAAGCATCTCGAAGACACAGCACTTTATTCAAAATTGTATACAGTGAGTCAAAATGTTTTAATACTTTAACAAGTTTTTTCTTATAACACAGAAGTTGCTCTTCAAAAGCCGAGCGGCTTATTCTGTATTAAATTTCAAATAAAAAGCGCCACCAGCAATAGTTTGTTCAAGAAATCCGCCAAATATTAAATAGACAACAAAAAAGCTATAATATTATGCATTATTTTTTTTAGTGTTTGCTGTTAAGATAGAAAACAAAATCAGTATTGGCTTACACACAATTTCTTCGAATATAATTCATAAGCCCCCTTTTTACAGTCGATGATGATGATAAAGATATGGAAAAAGGAGAGTTATAGAACGGGTTGAATCTTTTAGCGCGTCAATGGACGTGAAACCAATGTAACATGCTGCAAAATAGATGATGTATTCAAAGTAATAGATGGCAAACCATCTATGAACTGTGAATTTTTGTCAATAAAGAACGAATCAACTGGCGCTTGTGAAGAATCATTTGCTTCGCCTTCGATGATTTCAACACCGCCATTGTTGCTATTATTGTTGTTGTTGTTTACGATCGGTTGCATGGTAGTCCAGTATTTACAGGTTATAATTGTTGCTTGTTGCTGCGATGATTGGTTATCTCGTTGATCATCATCTTCATCATTGCTGTAGTACTGTTGGTCATTGTCGTTGTCATCGTTATCATTGCGCGTCATAATATTCCTGTCGTTTTCCGTAAACGTATCCTTGGTTGTTGCCTTTGATGGGGTGTTGATGTTGGTGATGGTGTTGATGTTAGCGTTGGTGGTGTTACCGGGTGTGGTGGTTAGTAAAAATGTCGATGAAGAATCGGGTGATGCAAGTGTGAATTTCGAATTGTTATTATCATAAATGATGCTGTTGTTGTTATTAAAGTTGGCATTGTTGTTGTTGTTCAAAGCTGAAGAGGAGCAAACGTTTTGTGATGCTGAATGGCGTCGTTTGCGATCGAAGCGGTTCGAGATTTTGAACTTATTTGAATTCAAAAAGCACTGCATACGTTTGGAGTCATTCAAGCGGCGCTCGTTTATTTCAAATAGAGCCGTATTCTCGCTTGGTTGTAAGATGTTAGTTGATGATTTGAGAAGATTTTTCATATTCCTGCATGTGATCTTGATGTTTTCTTCATCTTCCTTGGGGTTTTCTCCTGTTTCGGTGGTAGTGGTGGTGGATTGATGGTCTTTGGTTTCCTCATCATCTAGATCCTCTTTTTCTGCAGTCGCAACTTCGTTAGATATAAGAGTTTTTTCAGGTGATGCCTTGTCCCATATTTCGGCTAAATTCGAATACTCCCAATTTAGTTTATCCAAGAATGTATAATTATTGTTATTATTAAATCGCGAGAATATATCAATCGGATTAAATTCCTTCTTCCAGATGATATTTTCATCTGAATTCCACAAGCCTCCGATATATTTTTCATCATTTACACCATCAACTTTAACACCACCACTTTCAGAACCAACGTAAGCACCGCCATCACCAGTCACCCCATAACAACCTCGACCACCGATACATCCTACACCGACACCTCCCAAGGCGTTGACAAAGGATTGTGCATTTTCTGGACGTAACAGGTCTGCAATAAATTTATTCACATTATAAAGGATTTCCTTTTGTTGCTGATCTTCTTCTTCCATATCGCCACACCCGGCCGGGGTTGACATGACCTGATAGAATTCACAGTCACGAATGGTCTCAGCATCCAAATCGGTATCATCGTCATCTTCGGCATCGTCACGGGTACAATTTTGTTCATCCCAGTCGCTACCAATGTATAAGTCCTGCATGTATCTCAAGTCGGACATTATTTTATCACCCTCCACATTGAGTTCGTCTTTGAGCAAACGATTAGCCGGATTGGACTTAATATCACTATTACAAGCAGGGCACATACCCCAGAGAGTGTGGGACGCATTGTTATTATCCATGCATTTTTTAGTGATTTCGACCATTGACCACTGGTCCATGCTAACGCATTCATCATCGTCTTTCGTGTTGTTGCTGTTGGAAGCGATGCATCCGATATCCATCCATTCATCCTCGTCATCATCTTCGACTCCGTGTGGCGAGTTATAAGAAGTTTGTAGCGCTAAATGACTCGAAGAGGCGGCTAATTGATAGCCTAGCGGAGTCCGATAAGCATTTGAACCAATGACATTCGAATCAGTTTGGCATGCCTGGTCAGTATTTCTGACGCGAAAACGAATCAAGAACTCCGACTGTGAACTCTTTGTAGAAGTCACGGACGATGTGCACTCACGACTCATTGAACTCAATGACTGTGGGTAATGACCTGCTACCGAACTATCTTCTTCGGCAAGGGTATCTGAACGAGTGTATTCCAGATACCTTTCCGACTCTAGGTACAAGTATCCACTGTCGGAGCGTTCAAAATCCACTGCATCCAGATTACTGGAGATCTCAAAAGTATGCCCATCAGCATAGCTCATTTTAATCGGATGAAAATGAGTGCTTTCTGATGTCAAAAGGTTCTCATCATCTGGTGGAGTCGAGGCGAGACGATGATGATAATCCACTTCAGGTTTCTGCCATTTGGCGATTGGTTTGGCGTCGATTAGTTTGGCATACGATTTGATGCGTGAGTATGCTAGAAAACCACTGCTTTTGGTCGAATGGTTGACCAGTGTAATGTTAAGAGAACTAGGACTCGATGACGAACTAACACCAGCATTCCTGTCGAAATTACAAGAGTTTTTCTTACCCATAGAGGCGGCAATCAGAGTTCCTCCACCGCCACCAGCGCCACAGCTAACGCTACCGCCGCTACCATACAATTCAGTCAGCGATGTTGGATTAGATGAGTTCCAAGATTTTATATCAGCTTGGAGATTGTTGCCAGCAGCAAGATGCCAATTTGGATTACCACCAATGTAGGATGAGGATGAAGATGGTGTTGAATCGGCAACATCAGTATTATAGCAGCTGCGTGCGGAATGATCCATTGCAGAAATAGATGCGGAGGATGATGAAGAAGTTATAATCAATGGCTGATGTTGTTGTTGTGGTTGTTGAACGCAGTGATGCGAAGCAGTTGTGCTGACATGTGGTACGCCGTTAATGCCTTCAGACCATTTTGATGCTTGGTATGGATAAAAGTATGATTTTTCTGTGCCCGAAATGTCCATCTAAAAAAAGGAACATACATTAAATTAATACATTTATTTATATTTGATTTGAAGAAAAGCAAATTACCTTCTGATCTTGTGGTTTTTGGTTTGTAGTTGTTGAATTCAAAACCTTCATAAAGAAACTCTCATCGGTATCTGGGTAACTTGCGTTGGAGTTCTCTGACCATATTGTGCTCTGCAAAAATACACCAATCGGCGAAGTTTTGCCACCAGCTCTCTTCCCGCCAACAGACTTGTCGAAATCATCTCCTCCACCTCCTCCACTGCTCATAATGGGCATTGAAAAATAGTTGTTTTCATCATTTTGAGGCATTGAAAAATAGTTGTTTTCATCATTTTGAGGTACACTTCCAATAGCTGAAAAAACCTTAGCGCCTGATTTTTTATCAAAACCATCTTTGCATTTATCGACATCGTAACGATGGCTGTAGTAGTTGGTCCAGAAGTTTTTCAAATCTTCACTTCTTGTCGGAGCAACCACGGAATCAGTTACAATGTTAGATTGCAACAATGATTGGTTATTGTTGCTGCTGGTGCTGACGTTGGTGCTGGCGCTTACACTTTCACTTGAATCAGAAGTCTTCCAGAGTGCCTCGACACTGCTAGTGAACTTTGCCTTAAACTGAGCAAAATCGTTTTGCTCCGATATAGAGACTGACGACATTTCATGATGATTTTGATGATGATACAAATAATTTTGCTCGTTAAGCGAATCATTTGAGATATCACGTTCGTACAAGCGACGAGCTGTGCTCAAAGATCCTTCGGTCATATCAGACGTATCGTCAGATTTCGATTTTTCGACAATATTTTCGCACAATGATACTTCTACTACACACGGATCGGCTAATACCTCAGCCAATTCAATATTGTTTTTATTGATAGTTCTTGTTTGCTGCTTTTCGCCTTCGGTAGCCATTGGATCCTTATTAGCTTTATCAATTACTAACGACTTTTTGCCTTTATCATGAATTTCATTAGAAGTTTCACATGCACCTCCGCCGCCGCCGACACTATTGTTGCCACAACCACCAATTGCCATATTATAAGCTGCACTCTCCGAAGTGCTACGATTACGGTTGTTTTGCTTAACAATAAATTCTTTGATAAGATCTCTTCCCATTTCCCAAGAACCTTCGAAGTCAGTATCCCAAGTTGGTGAGCTAGATCCACCACAATATGAATTTTTTCGTATATTATTACCAGCAGTCGTTTTTCCTTTGGACAGTGCTATAACAAAAATAAAAAATAAGTCTTAATTTGTTGTCATAAGTGTCAAAATTGTAAAAAGCATCATAGGCAGAAGGGTGACAAAAAAGGCCAATTTAAATACTTTATGTCATTAGTTAGTAGTTACCTTGATTACGTCGACGTTTTGATTTCCTCTTCACCCCAGCTGTATTACACAGTACAATATCGCGATCTCCTCCTTGTGAGCTATCCAACAATACCGATGGACTACCACCGTCAACACAAATAGTTATTTTAGAATTTTTATCTATGGCTGCACTTGAATTGGAATTCGAATTGAAAGTGGTATTCTTTACAGATGAATTAATTTTTCTATCCACTGGCCATGTTAGTGATTTCGTATTACGCCTTAAGAGTCCAATTGAATCTTCCATTTCCTTTGAGAGCGCCGGAAATGCTCTATAATAGCGTTTACGAGGATCCTCGACATCGGAAGCAATTTGTTGTTTTGCCTTCCTTGTAACTGCTGACAATGATTTGGTTTTGTCGTTGATTTTTGATGATCCTTCTTTTGTGGCAGCAGCGTTCGATAATAGTTCTTCGCTTTTTGTATTCAACGATGATAATGAATGGTTTGTTGTTGTTGTTTTAAGTGCTGATGCTGCAATTTGCAAATCGTCATCCTCTTCTAGACTTGTTGATTGTTTCTCAATATCAATTAACTTCTCACATAGTTCATCCACAAGGTTTTCAATATTTGTAATCTATATTGTTTTTGTTTATAAGAAAAAACAACAAGTTTTAAAAATAAAAACAAAAATACATAAATATGATTTGATTTGATTTTTTTTTTCAAAACTATACGAACCTCTTGTTCCGAAGAGACAATTTCCATTAAGCATTGGACTGCTGTTATTTTCCTTAGAGTGTCCGTGTCGCAAGGTGGATATCTTTTGCTGTTGCCCTTTCGGTTAGCTAAAAATGTCTACAGTTTGTATATAAATTGTTAATTGAATTTTATTTAGGCAAAGCTCATGAATTAGTCTGTGTTTGATATTACTTCTAGATTGCTGAACTCAATGGGATCATTTATTTGAACAGACGATTGCAAGAGAGATAATAGAAGTCTAGAATATATGAGAGGTGCCTCAACGCCTAATTGCTCCAATCTTGACACTAACCAATCAGAGATGGCGTTCACCGCACGCGTTGATACAAGCTGGGGATACTTCATACCTGCATTCGAATGGAAATAAATAATTGGTTTTGTTTTTTTTTTCTTTGGTTTCATCACGATAGTAGAACATAGAACGTCCAGTAGTTAATAGTTTAAATTTCAAACAAAACTACTTTACAAAACAGCAAAAACAATTATGTACGTTCAACAATTTTTTTTACATAAAAAATAGTTTACTAAAATTTTGTTCTTGAAAATGAAATCCAACACAGAGGTTTTTCACTTTAATACATGAGTGCCAAATGTATGCGCATGTGCGTTCGAGTGATTTGATTATTGCAGGGAATAACAATATTATTTATTTTTTACTGTTTTGTCGCATCTATTCTTTTTTTTTTAATTTTGAAAAAGTGAAAATTGCAGTTTTATTTTTGATCCATTTGAAATGTATAAATTATTTGTAAACAAGTTAAAATATTGTTGAAAATATAAATGCAAAGCGTGCAAACAAAATATGTTGGTTCTACAAAAAATTTTGAAAATTTAGGTCCATTGCATTTTTTTTTTGTTTTTTAAGAGTTGTAGGGAATAATATTATAAATTTGTTTGTGTAAAAAGAAGGAAAGTAAGAAGAATCAAATGGAGGGTTTAAAGTAGACAAAACTTATGTTAAACATATGGGTGATTATACAAAAGTTGGGTAACTCGATGTCATCAACCAATATATACAGTCTTATTATAATTTATTGAGATTACAATTTATTTAAAAACAATGGAAAGACCTATATTTAGTCACCCAATTTCAGTTTTTTATTTTGAATACAAGTTATTAAAAAAACACAATTAGTTCTTAAAACGTCAGTCCTCTGGAATTTCACAACCCTGAAAACCAACCATTAAGTGACTGTCTATTAAACGTTATCATTGATTTGAGAAAACTTATTATATTAATACAATCTGCGATGTATATAGTTTAATATATACTACAACTTTCATAATGCAGTGTTCTCCACTTTATTTAAAAAAATAAGAAATTTTGTGTTCAGTTTCATTCGTCAGTCCCTTGTGTGTTATTTAAATTTGAAATTCGTGCGAAATATCGCCGACTCAAATCCCACTTTGAATTTTAATGTTGGTAATGAAGTTATTTGCGGGTTGCACAATTTGACGGCCATCATGTCTGTAAAAGAGTTTGGGTTATGTTTGTTGTCTGTACAAGTGCTAAGTCAGTCAACACGTCAGTTTTATGGTGAGTCGTTATTTTTTTGTTAATCTAAAGTTTATTTTTATTTATTCGTATTAGACTTTGATTTGTTAAAATGTAGTTTGTTGATATTTGAAATTACAAAAAAAAACATTAGTCCAAATTATAATCTCAAATTTCGTCTTTTTCGTCAGTCATATGGCGCCAGTCATGTGTAAGGTACATTGTTATTGTTCTTCATTTCTTGATCATTAGTACTTTTAAGATGAATAATGTTAGATTTTGTTTATATTCTTTGTTGATTACTTTGAAATATTTAGTAAAACTGTGAAAGTAGTAAAATATAAGTGAATAACGTTACGTTAAATGTCAAAAGTCTGTTGAAAACTGATGTAGTATTTTCTCCTAGTATTACATATTAATAATTATTTTTAATTGTTACATTTTAAGTGATCATTCTAAGAGATTTCTACTAATTTGTATTAAACTTCATTAAACTGTGTATACTCGTCAGTCCTCTGGCAGTCAAACTCTGAAATTTTTAAATATCTTACAATGTACTAAAAAAAGTGACTGGCCCGATTGGGAACAATATATTAATTAGATTAGCTATCATATAGGTACACTCGAATTTATAGACGTGTGATTTAAAAACTATCGTAAACAAAATATCCTCAAAAGTTACCCAACTTTTGTATAATCACCCATATGTACATACATACATATGTATGTACGTCATATCAAGGTTTAAAAAAAATTTTTAAATGAATCAAGCTGATTGCACTAGACATTTTAAAAACTTCGTAATATTCATGGTCAAGTTCATAGGGATATGAAAGTACAGTCGAAAGATATGCCTTTTTCGAGTCCGGAACTGTATAGATAAGCGTGTCACAAATCAGTCAGTGAAATATGAACGATGGAAATTAATTTCTATATTTTTGGGTATGCAGAATTCACTTAATAAGTATGGTCAGTTTAAGAGTATCGATTTTAATTATAGTTCTTTAAAGCACATACCTATCTTTGGGGAATATTTTGAAATCTTCGATCGGACTGGCTTTCGCGATGGGGGTTCTAATCTATTGCTTCTTATCGTTTTTGAACTCCATTTTAATAAATTTGTTTAGTGAAACAATTTGTACATATGTACTCCCTAATAAAAACACATAAACATAAGCTGAATAACTTCGATCAAATCAAGATTTTAATAAAAGATTAATGGGGATACGGAAATTCAAATAAAAACCAATGATAGCTATAACTGGCCCCTTATTCAGTGAAATTTTGCACTAACTTCCCTATAAAAAATAAACTTAAAATGGTAAAAATACTGTACTGTAATGTTAGTTTTAAATACTATGGTTTTCGGCAATACGGTTTTAATCGATTAATTATTCTGTTTAACTTTTTTTAAGACCTTAATGTTATTTTGTCAACATTGAATACACGAGTGCAAACAAAAATTGGAAAATAATGACTAATTTGGCATTTTCTTCCATAAATCCGCTGACCAATTGTGTTTATTAACAAGCAAGAACGTTTAGATCTTATAAATCTTGAAAAATTAAATTGCTATACTAATGCAAAATTACTAAAATATTGTTCACTTTACATTCATATTAACGATACTGGCTGACTAACTTACAGACTAATTCTTCATTCTTTATACATTTAAAATTTTTCACAGTAATATGAATGGACTTTTGAAATGTATAGAAACCTTTAGTATAAAATATATACATATATATATATATTTTAGAAAATGTGGCTTATTATGGCGTGTTATTTTTAGGGTATTTGATCAATATTAAATTTTCAAAATCAAATGCAAAAAAGTTAAGTATTGCCATTGGCTGTGCCTCGAGGATCACTTGCAAATGGGTTTTAAAGAAGAAAATATGGGTTTTGCTTGTCCACTATCCAGGGAAGTCATTCTGTAATTTTCAAGACGATTATCATTAACGCTATCGTCAATAATTTGCTTCACAAAACTTTATCACTATCGTCTCGTCTATCGTTTTCAGTATAAAATCGTTATTTGTCGTAAGTTATTTACATATGTCTGATAGCATTGTAAATTAATAAATCTGTCGTAAATGTAAAATTAATAAATGAAAAGTCTAAACGCCATAGTTACAGGAAATCTTAATATTGAAGGTATATTATGACATCCATCTGGCAAGTTTATTGTTCCCAGTACCATTATAAAGGCTTCTTTTGAAATTCGAAACGTTGATCAAATTTATAACTGTTTTAATAATTTTATAACACTAATTGACGTACATACGTATTTATGAATTGTATATAAAAAAAATTCTTGCATATTGGTTGCAATTTTCGTCGAAACTTGAATTTGCTTAATTAGCATTTGAAAATTAATGAGAGACAATGTGAAAACGATAATAGTCAAAGTGAGACTATTATCGTTTTACATGAAACGAGGATATCGTATGACGATAATCGTTTTAGAGAATGACCCTCCAGTGTTGTTATTTTAAAAACTATCAAGTACATACTATATCAAATTGAATTCAATTAACCTTGAGTTAAAAAAAAAAACATCTTTATCACAGAAACCGGACCCTTTCTCATCGAGTGAATATTTCAATTTTTGTTTTAAGTATATTTTTGATGTTATTTATTTTCGTTATTAAAAATGACTTATCTTTACCTGGACAAAAATTTCCTTTCATATAAAAATGCTTTATGTAGCTCGAATTATATGGTATCTCGATTAATTCGGGAAAATATGCGTCAAGACAAGGTGTAATGGTCATCTTCTGATGAGCCCAACCATCACACCGGGCGAAACGCATATATGAACACTTGCTGATGTATATTTATTTTCATGATTTTCATGATTTAAATCATTTTTTATTAAAAATAAACAGCGTTCAAGAAAAAACTATTTGACTGTTTACAGTCAAATATTTCTTTTTCATATAGTAAATGTTAGTTGGGACCCAACTTCTATTTTCATTTCTCATTAACAAATACAAAACTGTCAGTTCTATTACGCATGGGATATAATTTTTATTTCTATAACATGCAAAGGGAGTAAGGAATAATAACGACAAAAACAAAAAAAAAGAGGAAACAATAATATACATATAATATATTATGTAATGTACATATGTATATAAAAAAAAAGCAGGAAAACGAAATGGACCTTATTTATATAATTTAGATTATTCAGCCGAAACATATAGTAAGTTATGTGTATCATTCTATTTTACAAAAAAATTACAAGAAAAAAGTTATAACTTACCTTAGAATTCTTTAAAAACGATGTCATTCAGTGATCCAGTGATTAAATCCAATTTCGGCAACGATGAAATTGGATTTTTTGGCCGCGTGATTTGGGCGCCCTGTAAGACGCTGCTGGCCTACTTGCTGCTTATGGTGGTTTGATTTATTCATGTTTTAATTGTGCATTAGCACTAAAAGCCAAATTAGTTAGAAGAAACATATTAATGGTAGTGGCGCACATGTTTGATGGATATTGTGTTAGTCTTGTTGTTTGAAAATTAAAATTTTCTCGAGTGCTCTCTTTTTATGAATATGAATTTAAATTTTATGTGCGGAATTAAATTTTTAGTAAGATCTTCTTTAAATTTAATTATTATTTATTGCAAGTGCGTATTAATCTCTTTGATAGCGAGAAAAGAGAACAATTTACTGCAAGTTGAATTTTTTATGGGGGGTTTAAATAATTTTTTTAACGTTCGGGTGCTTGATGTGAAATTATAAGATGTTTTGCATTTATTTATTATATTATTATATCCCCTTTTAGTAAATCATAATGTAAATGTGAATTTTGTTTTTGCTGTATTATAAAATTTGCTTTGATGCAAATTATTAAAGTGGCATTTGATTGTTTCTTTAAATAATAGTATTTTATGGGAATTGTTTTTTTTTTATTAAATTAGAGGGGTCGTCTTCGTTTGGGTCAAAAAATTGGTAAATTTTGTTGACTTTAATCCAGTATTTGCAGTTTGGTAAGAATGTTGCTTTTGGTGTTCTTTTCTTTAGAAATCCATTGCTGAATCAGTATTTAAAACTGAATACACCTTTTTGCGGTCTCCACTCTCATGAATTTATTTGTTTTCTAAAAAAAAATAAACATTTATTTGCATTTTATTTTAGTAATACATACATAGGTATTAACTTTATTTATTTTTCAACAACAGACAACCTACAGAAGATGAATCAACTAATAGAAAAGTGCAATGAATTTCAGCAACCAATATACTTTTTATTCATAGACTTCAGTAAAGCATTTGACAGCGTTGAACACGAAACAATATTGACATTTCTAGAAAATCAAAATATGGACCCAAACGTTATAAGGACTATCAAAAACATATACAAAAATAATGTAGCACAGATAAAAACAGAGAGTATAGGACGTAAATTTAAAATAACAAGTGGCGTCAGACAAGGAGACCCGCTTTCACCACTACTATTTAGTGCAGTCTTAGAGGATATTTTTCAAAAGATGAACTGGAAGACAAAATATGGTATAAGGATATGTGAACAACTTCTAAACAACCTAAGATTTGCGGACGATATAGTACTAATATCTACAAAAGCTTAACATATACAAGAAATGACAACAGAACTTACTAGCTTGTGCAAGAACTATGGACTACAAATCAACAAGTCAAAAACAAAAGTGATGACAAACCACATCAGAGAAGATATAAAGATATAATTCTGGACCATGAAAAAATAGAATACATAGAGAACTACATATACATACTTGGGACAACTAAAATCTTTTAAGGACCAAGAGAAAAAAGAAATCAACAGACGCATCACAAACAGCTGGAAACAATTCTGGTGCCTCAAACAGATTTTAGAACTGGTCCAAAGTGTAGAAACACGAAAATATCTCTTCGACTCTGCTATTTTGCCGGTGCTTACTTATGGACTACAAACCCTGAGCTTGACTACGAAATCTCTTGACCAGCTAAGGATCTGTCAATCCAAAATGGAAAGAAAAATCCTCAGAATAAAACCCAGCGAAAGGATAAGAAATGAAGACATCCGAAACAGTACTCGAATAATTGACGTGATAGATAGAACCAAAAGACAAAAATGGAGTTGGGCAGGTAATATTTCAAGACTACAGGATCAAAGATGGACAAAGTTGGCAACAAAATGGAGACCGGAAAGCAAAAGACGAACAGGCCGACCGAACAAGAAATGGAGCGACGATCTTTGCCAAATAAACAAAAATTGGTACAGTGAGGCGAAAAATCGAGACCTATGGGCCGCTTTGGGGGAGGCTTATGGAGGGTTTGAATGAGGATTTTGCCAAGCAAAACTAATAATAAAAAATTGAAAAAATAAATAACCAAACTTTTAAATATAAATTATCTTACTTTTCCATTATCTAATTAATAATTCTATATTTGTAATTTGTATCATTCTATCAAATAATTTGTAAAAATTCTAATTAAAAAAAAAAATAAATAAAAATTGTATCTATAGATGTATTTAAATGTATTTAAATGATAAGGCAATAAAAGCTTATAATAATAATAATAATAATAATAATAATAATAATAATAATAATAATAA